>JAPFFP010006036.1:0-17638 GCA_026153255.1 Solanum medicagineum
GGATGGAGTTTGGGGTTGAACGTTGGTCTAGGTGTCCAATCGACACCAGTCATGGCCCCGGGGTTGGGTCGTGACAGTTTTGATGTCTATTGCTTAAAGGTGTTACCAAGTATCTATTGAAACTTTTTACATTGAATTTACTAGCATGATTTCACTCTTCAATTTCATGGTCTTACACTAGCACTACACAACCTCTAGGAGTTTGATAAAATATCCGGATGTGGTTTCTTGAGGAATTGAACAAAGCATGTCTTATTAGTTGAATGACTTTATGATGATGAAATTAAATGTTTATATGAGTTATGTTTATGAGAAGAAGCTATGTTAGAAAGAGATGACCTCCTTGATGGAGGGTGTGATGTCCATCAATCATTGTTAAGGGGTTGATACCATGACTACCTAATTGGAGGGTGTGATGTCCATTAACCGGTAAGGGGTTGATACCTTGACCACTTATTTGGAGGGTGTGATGTCCATTAACCGGCAAGGGGTTTATTCCTTGACCAACTAAATGGAGGTTGGGATGTCTGTTCACCATTGCTTAGGGCGTTGATATCTTTACCACCTTGATGAAGGGTGTGATGTTCATCTACTGATCAAGGGGTATATACCTTGATCACACTCCTAGGAGGTGCCAAACCTCGGATTCTAAGCACTAGTTGCTTAGTCTATTATGATGGTCTCCTTCTACTTATGTATTATGATTTATATAAGCATGATTTTACATCAGGCATTGTTCATACATGTCATATTGTTACCAAGCTATCAATTGTCTATGTTTATATATTTCGATTATGTTTCCTATATCTTGTTGCATTGCATCCTACATACTTAGTACATCCAAACATACCAATGCATACTCTATGCCTACATTATGTTACCATATAGGAAATGGAGCTCCATTTGGTCATATCCTCCTCCACGTGGCTAGTGGCTTCCATTCAAGCTAGTTGGTGAGTCCTCATGTTCAAGGGAAGTATCTATGTTCTTATGCTATGTATTAAAGACTATCTTTTCTTTTTGGTATATTTTGACTATGAGGGTGCCCCCAGTTGCTTGTCTTGGTCCCCGCTAAGTTCTATTTTAGATGTATTGTTGGACAATATATGTATTATGCTTGAGCTTTGACTCACTTATGATATTCAAGCTATTTAAATATGAGTCTCTCTCCCATATTCACCAGTTTCCCCCTGTTTATAATTCTTATGATAAGCTATCTTGCTTCCGAGACCAAGGATATGTGATGATATGCTGAGGGTTGTTTGAGATATCTTCGGGTTCCCCATTCACTAGTCATGTCTAGGCCTTAGGCTTTGGTCGTGACACTTTCGACAACTAGTACCACATAAACCATGTCAAAGCAAGACCAATTAGTATCAGAACAGAACGGACTAGCGATTCTCCTAGAATAGTTTCCGGTGCAAAATGAGCGTAGAAATTATGGGGTTCTTAAAATGATCTAGCCAATTATTCTTCTACCAATTATCCAGGTTCTTGACCTTATTACTTTCTGAGCCTTCTCTCTTGTCTTGCCATTTTTGAATTTAAATAAAAGTAGATGTGTTTACCATAATGGATAGACAATTTATACCGTTGGGTGGCAAAATATTAACAGAATAATAAAAGATAATATGTGTGGACAATTAGTTATATTGACAAATATATTTATAGGTAGGTAAAGGAATCATTGTAAAAAAGTGAATCACATAGTTGTGCCCATAGAAAACTTGAAAAGGATACAATATATACATATCAATTAGATTTCAACAGTGAAGTAGCAAATATTCACCCTCACTGCTGTCATCATATCTACGATCATCATTTTTGAGAAAATGTTTCATAGCTTGCAAGCATGTCTTCAACAGATCATTCTGCCATGCTTCGTCATTACTATCTTTTCGGGCCCCATCAAAAGCTCTAGTAGCATCGATACGATACACCAACCACATTTTGTCAACTATTAATCGCTTTATTTTGTCAAGTTGGTTATCAGCAAGTGGCAAGTATTACTCTTGATATCTTCAATTGATGATTGAAGAATCAACTTCTTTGATTTATCATCCTTGTCTAAACTTTTTTCTTCTCTCAAATACTGGTCCATTTCAGTGACGCCAATGGACCTTTGAATTCCTATGGTGTAAAACGCATCGGGGACAAATATGTCGCACCTCATCCACTAGTCATGCATGCAACAAAAATTTTATAACTTGATTTATTTGAATTTTCCTTTGAAAATTGAAATGCTCCACACTTGCCTAGGAATACCCCCATAATCGTAATTCCCTTATACCTCAAATCAGAATATTTAAACACCCCTCCACATACCTTGAAAACACCCTATGATGCATTTATTTCAATATCTCAAAATCCATAAAGAATTTCAAAATTTTGACTTCATATTCTTGTTCAGAGGAAAAAATTGTGTGGGGGAACGAGTACCTATAAGGCATACTTTGTCTGTGCCAAGAAAAATAATTTTTGGTGAAACTTCACAAAAACAGTAGTTGTTTGCGACGTGTCCACGACGCAGACCTGACGAAGACTAGTTCAAAAAGTTCCAAAAATTGTTCTTTTTTACTCTAAGGCAATTGGGTAATAACCCTATACCTATATACACAAAAATCCCTCAATTTTAAGCCGTTTTGATCTCTGAAAACCAACCAAAAACCTTTCAAAATCCTCTCTAATCTTCATCAAATTCTCCAATCATTCTCAAGGTTTTCAAGAAGTCTTGTGGGAATTCAAGGAAACCAAGTCAAGCCCCAAGTCCTCCACAAGATTCAACTGTCCCAATCTCTTTTCGGATCTAAGGATTTCATTAAAGCTTTAAGTCTCCATTTCAAATCTTCTTCAAGAAAATCTCCAAAGTAAAGGTATATGGGTTTATTTCATGGATTCCTTTAAACCACCATGCCTAAGCTTCTTTTTTCTTTAAACTGCATGATTTAAAGTTGATTTACAGATGGATCTTACTTATTATGAAATTTACTGCACACAATGTTGGGGTTTATGAAACAATGACTGTTTTAGCATGTTTTGAGCTATGAATCTAAGATCTAATATGAGATTTTATGAAAGTTTTTGATGTATATTGCTTGAGGATGTTACCAAGTATCTATTGAAGGTTTTACATTAAATTTTCTAGCATGATTTAACTGTTGAATTGCAAGGTTTTATGATAGCATTACACGTCTGTCAAGTGTTTGATAAAATGCCTTTTTTAAGATTTTTTAAGTCTTGATGATCTATTGGTTGAGTTATGATTCAAGTGACTCTATGATGATTATGAACTTTCAAAAGTTGTGTTTCATGAAAAAGTTGATGATGTTGTAGGGCTGAATTAAGTCCCTTTTTCTAAGATTATACCTCTTGTGAGCCTTTGATGTTAATGCTAATGCAAAGGAGAATGTTGATGATGACCCATTCTTATGATTGCAGTTAGGCTCACTATTTGAGGTCAATGATGTTAAGAGCTACTACTGCCATGTCTCTGTGTTTATTGCAAGTTATTAAAGTATGATAATCTTATATATTCTATGGGATTAGACTTAGCACCGAGTGGACTAAAGACGAGTCCCTAAGTCCTAGCACTACGTGCCAACATAGGTGAAGGGATTAGAGGCGATTCTCCAAATCTCTAAGAGGTGAGTACCCTAAATATGAGGGGTTGAGGCGAGTAACCGAGTCCAGGCTTGAGGTGAGCACCCAAGTTCAAGAACTAGAGGTGAGTACCCGGATCATGTAAGGCTTAGTGTATTCACTTAGTCATTAAGAGTTTCACCTTGGCAAGTAACTTCCACCTCTCTTCCGGTATAGGGTTAACATCAGGATTCTAAGTTGTATCTCGCTTGGTCTTATTATATGTCGGTTAAGGTTTCTTCCCACACCTACGTATTATGGTTTATACAAGTTTATTGGATTGTAAGTATGTTTTACTTCAAGTATCATTCATACATTTCATATTTTTATTATCTATGCTTATGCATTTTGACTATATTCCCTATCTCTTGTTGCATTGCATCCTACATACTTAGCACATTCAAACGTGCTAATAAATACTCTATGCCTACATGATAGCACGATGTAGGAACCGGAGCTCCTATTGATTCTCCTCATGGCTAGACGGATTGTGCAAGTTAGCTTATGGTGATTCCTCAAGTCCGGGGACAATATCAATCTTTTCTCAAGCTTATGTTTAGACTATTTCTTGTAAGTTTTGATTACCTATTGTTATTATTATGAGGGTGATCTCGGTTGCTTGTCTTGTCTCACTCTAAGTATCTAAGGTTTAAAGGTGTTGTTTGACATATTATGTATCTATGATATGAGCCTTGACTCTCTTGTTTCTTGATGTGATGATATGGAAGTTTACCATTAGTCCCAATTACCTTATTTATGCTTATCTCATATTTTCATTTTAATTGCTTTCGCGACCAAGAATGTGTAATGATATGCTATGAGGCTTGTTTGGGGTTCCCTCGGGTTCCCCATTCATCTTTCATGTCTAGCCTCTAGGCATGAGTCATGGCAAAGATGGTATTAGAGCACTAGGTTGATAGGTCCTCAGCATCCAACACACCTCATCAATTAGAGACTTGTTCATGGTTGAGTTGTGCACCACAACTATGAGCAAGAGGCTATGAGACATCATTGGAAATGTTTCCCTTTTTCATTTTCTATGTTGTGCTTTAAAAGGGAGATAGGGTTTGCCCCTCTAATGAGTGTTCCTTACTCTTCTTATTGATCATGCTGCTTCTAAGCAGAAGGCGAAGGAAGGTAAGTCGAAGGTTTTGATAGATCCGAGTTTCACTATTCTTTTCATTGTTACTTTTTATTCCTAGTGGGCATCTTGTGTGTCCCAAGTTGTTATGTGAACCTTTGGTGTCTACCTCTTGGTTGAGTATATTGTAGCTAGAAAGTTCATAGGTATTGTTCCGTGGTCATATTACATTAGGTCTTGCCTTGTGACTTGATGGAGTTGATGTGGTGTATTTGATGTCATGCTTGGGGTGGATTCGTTGCATGCATATTTTGTCTCCATTGATAGTAGGACCCAGAGAGTTAGAATCGAATTCCCTAATGAACCTGTCTTTAAGTGGGAAGTTGTCAATTGGTAGCAAAACAGGTAGGTCCATCTTTGTCTTAAGGTCCAATTGATCTCTAAGGGTAGCCCCATGTTCTTATTGCATAGATCTTGTCTTGTCATCTTGGTTGAAGTTAGCTTGATGGGTTGGAGGTCTTGGGTTGGTTTGGGCATCTTGCATAGCATGCTTCCTATGAGTATAGAACCTATAAGGTTGTAATATGATGGTTAAGGATGATCGATCTATTTGGTTAACTACAATGGCTTAGTCACATCTATAAGATTGATCTTTGGTTCAGGTTTTTGTCCCCAAATGAGGATGAGGGTAGGTGATATCCCGAAGTGTCTTTTCAGATTATGAGTGACTATTTTGAGTATTAGGGAGTTATTTGGTTGACTTATGCACTAGCAATGTTTATGTGTTTCATGAGTAGGGTCTTAAAACCCTACCTTGACATGTTTTTGGTGGCAGTGGTGGAGCATTGAATTATTTAGAGCTTGTGAACCATTTGGGATTAGTGTGGCAAGTCTTTATGATGAGAGGTTGTTTACTAAATATGATAGGTGTGAGTTAAGTGTAACAAGCTGGTGGTTAGAACTCCTTAAGGATTATGATATGAGTGTGCATTATTTTCCTCGGTAAGGCTAATGTTCTGGTCGATGCTCTAAGTAGCCTAGCATTTGCTGATTATGGTGGCAAAAGGGTGATTAGAGAGGTCCATCGGTTGGCTAGATTGGGGGTTAGAGGAAGTTGAGCATGGTGGTGTAGTATTGTTGATTATTCCAAACCTTCTTTGGTTGGAGAGGTCCAGATTAAGAAAGGCCTTGATTCCGCCTTATTAGAGTTGGAAGTTTTAGGTGAAAGGATGGTCGAGTGGAGGTTATCTCCCAAAGGGGAGATGGTGGTTTGTGGTACCAAGTGGACTAGGTGTGTTAAACGATGACAATTGAGTTTAGGATTGTGAGTCCTCTAGAACATAGAGGGAGGTTGGTAAGGTGGCATAAGGATTGGAATCACCTAGGGATGTGGATATGGTTCGTCTGGTTCTTCATGCTTCTATGATTGATTGGATGTTTTGGTGACTCTAGTGCTATAGAAATCCTTGAGGTTGCAGGTGTTAAGGAGGATAAGTTGACTTAGGAGAAGGCCCCGGTGAAGGTATTGGATGAAAGGGTGGAAAAATTGATTAATAGGAATGTGGTGTCGTCAAGGCCCTTTGGAAGAATCATAAAGTCAAAATTGTCTCTTGGGGAGCCAGACAGAGCGTGGAGAAGCAATGTCTATACATCCTTCATTCTATTCAAGCTGATGATAACACGTCAAGTACTTTTTATGATTCTAAGTCTTATGTTTCAGCCCCTATGTCATTTGCATACATTCATGTTTATGTGGATAAGTTCATGGTGATTTTGACACTTATGTTGAGATTTTGACAATGGTGTTTAAGCGCATTGTTGCATTTTTGTTTGGGGCTAATTTCATCATAATTACTCTTCTTATGTACGCTTCTGCGACATACGGGGACAAATGTTCCCAAACGAGAGATATTGAAATGCCCCACTATTTCCTAGGAATGCCCCAATAATCATAATTCCCTGATATCTCAAATCGGGGATATTTAAGAACCCTCCACGTAGCTCGGAAACACCCTACGATACATTTTTCTCAACATCTCAAAATCCATGCGAAATTTCACAAATCCGACTTCATATTCTTGTTTAGAGGGAAAAATTGTGTGGCCAAACGAGCACCTAAAAGGTATAGTTTGTCCATGCCAAGAAAAATAATTTATGGTGAAACTTCGCAAAAACAGTAGATGTCGGCGACAGGTCCGTGATGCAGATCTAATGCGGACTAGTTCAAAAATTTCTGAAAATTATTGTTTTTTACTACAGGGCAATTGGGTAATAATCCTATACCTATATACACGAAAATACGTCAATGTTAAGCCATTTTGAGCACTAAAAACTAACCAAAAACCTCTCAAAGTCCTCTCTAATCTTCTTCAAATTCTCCATCCCTTCTCAAGGTTTTTAAGAAGTCTTTTGGGAATTCAAGGAAACTAAGTCAAGCTCCAAGGGATCCAAAATTCAAGAGTCCCAGTCTCTTTTCAGATCTAAGGATTTCATTCAAGCTTCAACTTTCCATTTCTAATCTTCTTCAAGAAAATCTCCAAAGTCAAGGTATGTGGTTTTCTTTCATGGACTCCTTTCACCCATAATGCCCAAGTTTCCTTTTATTAAAATTGCATGATTTAAAATTTATTTACTTATGAATCTTACTTATTATGAAATTCACTGCACACTATGTTGAGGTTTATGAAATGGTGATTGTTTTAGGATGTTTTGTGATATGAATCTAAGATCTAATATGACTTTGATGAAGGGTTTTGATGCATATTGCTTGAGGGTGTTACCAAATATCTATTGAAGGTTTTATATTGAATTTTCTAGCACGATTTCACTCTTAAATTGCATGGTTTTACGCTAGCATTACACACTCATCAAGTGTTTGATAAAATTCCTTTTTAAGGATTCTTTAAGTTTTGATGATCTATTGGTTGAGTAATGATTCAAGTGACTCCATGATGATTATGAGCTTTTTAAAGTTGTGTTTCATGAAAATGTTGATGATGTTTTAGGGCCGAATTAAGCCCCTTTTTCTAATATTATACCTCTTGTGAGACTTTGATGTTAATGCTAATGCATACGAGAATGTTGATGATGACCCATTCTTATGATTGAAGTTTGGCTCACCATTTGATGTCAATGATGTTAAGAGATACTCATGTCATGTCTCTATGTTTATTGAAAGTTATTAAAGTATGATTATCTTCTATATTTTGTGGGATTAGACTTAGCACAGAGAGGACTAAAGGAGACTCCCCAAGTCAAAGAACTATGTGCCACCATAGGTGAAGGGACTAGAGGTGAGTCCCCAAATCTCTAAGAGGCAAGTACCCTAAATTTGAGGGCTTAAGGGGAGTAACCGAGTCCGAGGTTGAGGCGAGTACCCTAGTCCATGAACTAGAGGCGAGAAACCGGTTCATATAAGGTATAGTGGATCCACTTAGTCATTCGGAGGTTCACCTTGGCAAGTAATTTCCCCCTTTCTTCTGGTGTATGGTTAACATCGGGATTTCAAGTTGTATCTAGATTGGTCTTATGTTATGTCGGTTGCGGTCACTTCCCACACATATGTATTATGGTCTATACAAGTTTTTTGGATTGTAAGCATGTTTTACTTTAAGCATCATCCATACATGTCATATTGTCATTATGCTATTCATCGCTTATGCTTAGGCATTTTGACTATGTTGCCTATCTCTTGTTGCATTGCACCCTACATACTTAGTACATTCAGACATACTAAAACATACTCTATGCATACATTACATCGCCATGTAGGAACCAGAGCTCCCATTGATTCTCCTCATTGCTAGACGGATTGTTCAAGTTAGCTTATGGTGAGTCCTCAAGTTTGGGGACAATATATATCTTTACTCAAGTCTGGGGACAATATCAATCTTTACTCAAGCTTATGTTTAGGTTGTGTCTTGTATGTTTGGATTACCTATTGTCATTATTATGAGGGTGAGCTCGGTTGCTTATCTTGGCCCCCATTAAGTATCTAAGGTTTAGAGGTGTTATTGGACATGTTATGGATCTATGCTATGAGTCTTGACTCTCTTGCTTCTTCATGTTATGATATCGAAGTTTTCCCTTAGTCCTTATTCCCTTGTTTATGCTTGTCCCTTATTGTCATTTTAATTGTTTTTGCGACCAAGGATGTGTAATGATATGCTATCAGGAATGCTTAGGGTTCTCTCGGGCTGCCCATTCGGTTGTCACGTTTAGACCCTAGGATTGGGTCGTGCCAAAGATGGTGTCAGATGTTTAGGTTGTTAGGTTGTCGGCGTCCAACACACCGCGTCGATTCAACTCTTGTTCATGGTTGTGTTGTACACCACAACTATGAGCAAGAGTCTTTGAGATGTTTTAGGAAATGTTTTCCTTCATGGTCTATGTTGTTCTTTAGAAGTGAGATAGGGATTTCCCGTCTAACGAATGTTCCTTGCTCTTCTAGTTGGTCATGCCATTTCTAAGAGGAAGGCGAAGGAAGATAAGTTGAAGGTTTTGATTTTTGATTGATCAAAGTTTCACTATTCCTTTCATTGTTACTTTTGGTTCCTAGTGGGCTTCTTGTGTATCCCAAGTTGTTATGTGAACTATTGGTGTCTACCGCTTGGTTGAGTACATTGCAGCTAGAAAGTTTATAAGTACTGTTCCGTGTTCATATTGCATTAGGTCTTGCCTTGTTACTTGTTAGAGTTGATGTGGTGGATTTGATTTTATGTTTGGGGTTGATTAGCTGTATGAGTATTATGTCGGTATTGATAGTAGGACCCGTAGAGTTAGAATCCAACTCCCTAATGAACTTGTCTTTGAGTGGGAAGTTGTCAAGTTGTAGCAAAAGTGGTAGGTCCATTCTTGTCTTAAGGTCCAATTGATCTCTAAGGGTAGCCCCATATTCTTTTTGCATAGAGTCTTGTGTTGTGATCTTGGTTGAACTTAGCTTGATGAGTTGGAGGTCTTGGGTGATTTGGGCTACTTGCATAGCATGCTTCCAATGAGTGTACAACCCAAGGTTGTAATATGATGGTTAAGGATGGTCGATATATTTGGTCAACTACAATGGGTTAGTCACTTCTATGAGATTGATCTTTGGTTTCAAGTTTTCAATATCTTGTAGGATAAGAATGGTTATTTAGGGAGACAAATTCATGGATATGCCAAATTGAGTTTTAGAAATTAGGCTCAAATAATTTTAGGATATAGTTATTAGATGTACATTGCTATGAGATTACAGTCATAAGTGGACTTTTGCAGTAAGATATGATTATGAACTTATTTATTGGTATATCAAATTCAGGTTTGTACATATCTTTTAGGATAAGAATAGCTCTTGAAAAATATTTTGGACATGTCAACTTTAATTATGGTGATTAGGCTTGAAAAATTTTAGGATAAAATTTTTGGATGCATATTATTAGGATGCTGGATATAGAATTAACGGAAATATTGATTTTAGAGGACATGCAAAAAGAACACAATAAAATATTTGAAAGTATACATTCAAGTGATGATGCACCAATCATACATAGCTCGCGAATGTGAAGACCAAAGTCACTATCCTCCGCATTAATGGGAGTTAGGCTCGCGTAAACGAGATATACAAGTGAGGCTGCTGCATATTTTTTCATCAACTGATCCAACAAGCTAGAAGAATCATCGGATGGGTACTCGGGAATTATTTCAAAGCCGCGCATGCCAACGAGATGTTCTACCCCATCCGATATAGAATTGTGGACTCAATGGGATGTAGAAATTTCCTACCGAGGTCATTCCGATGAAAAGTGGGTCCTACAGATAAACTCTATTTTAACCCATAAACGACAATGCTGCTCAAAATAAGCCGCGAATCCATAGAATTGGAATGAACGGTCCCTCTATACCAAACATGACATTTCAAAGTTAATAGAACAACAAAAATAACATTTCGAGGTCATTTAGCTGATGCATTGTCCAAAGTCAACCACTCGAGGTTCAACAGCTCCAAAACTCAAAGACCTGGAAGGTCATTATATAAATATGGAAGACTTGGACTTAGACTTGGGTGTTGGGCTTGGCTGGGCCCTTGGCATAAATATTTGTATAAGTGGAAGTTCTCGAGGGTTCAAAGCATTGCATGCCTTTACGACTCTGCTATACTCTTTAGGCTTGTTTTGGACGATAGGCACGAAGTGAGGGAGAATCGGGGCTCGAAAGACGTGGGGATATGTTAAGTCTTTCGGGAACCAGTACCGCATAAACCATGTCAAAGCAAGCCAATCAATATCAGAACAAAATGGATTCGCGCTTCTCCTAGAATAGATTTCAGTGCAAAATGAACGTAGAAATTAAGTGGTTCCTCCGCAGTGAATGAAATGATCTAGCCAGATATTCTTCTACTGATTATCAATGTTCTTGTACCTTACTACTTTGTGAGCCTTCTCTTTTGTCTCTCCATTTTTGAATTTAAATAAAAGTAGATGTGTTTATCCCGTCATGGATCAACTCCAAGAGCATGGATTTTTATAGGACATGCTTTTGTTTACCCGTCAAATCTAGCTTACATCTTAAGGATCACATTAGTTGAATAAACATGCATTCCCTTAAGTTATCCTTATTACCGGATTCCATATTCTTAATTATATAATAAATTATCCTTGACATTGATTTTTGCATACATATATGTGCCTATCTTAATTATACAATAAGACACATGATTCTCCTAAAAAGGATACATCGATTTGACTATCTATACTATGTATTCTATAGCTTATACTTATACTTTTTCAAAGAATCCTTAAACGAATTTTAAGTCTTTTTCTACTTAGAACCAAAAGAGAAGGAAAATCAAATTAAAAGAAGGGTGGCAACATTTGACCGAAGGATAAAAGATAATATTTGTAGCAATCACTTAAATTGACAGATATATTTTTAGGCAGGTAAGGGAATCATTGAAAAATAGTGAATTACAGTGACACCTCATAGCTCTACCCTCATAAGTACTTATGTTTCAAGCCACATTTCTATATGTGGGAAGTGTATTAGAGTCATAAGGGTCCTCTAGTACTTAGATGAGTTCAAGACCTTTCTATAAATTGAGTTTTGAGTGTTGGATTGTGCTAGGGTTAACTTTAAAAGATCATAACTTTTAGCACACAAAGAACTGGATGACCCACAACATAATGAAAGAAAGCCCTTTGAGTGAGCTTTCCAACGCAACTGGTTTCTTCTTATTTCGATTTTGGAGTCAAAAGTTATGGACCTTTTATTGAAGATTATCAGTGCAGAGTTGCACATGCGAGACCCAGTTACAAGTTGTAATTCGGACAACGACCTGTATGTGCAACTCATAGAAAATGTCAGAAAACTATAGGTTGCAGCGCCAGACTTTATGACCACCTTCTACAAGTCGTATCGTGGGCTTTGAGTTGTAGTTTGGGCTCATAGCAAGTTCCAGAGATTCCAAAAATTGGCCCAAAATTTTACGAGAGGGTTCCTACGAGTCGTAGGACCCACTACTAGTCGTAAGGTGGCCCGTAGGCCACTTTCGACAGCTTTTTAAGAAATGTTATTTTGGTCTTCTCCCTCCATTCCTAAGCCTAAGGTCTACATGTTTATAACTAAATCAACCCCAAAATATATCAGATGGCCTCTTGATGTTGAAATATTCTCTCTAAGGCAATGAAGAGAAATACAAGATAGGAAGAGGGGCTAGGTTTTGAATTAGAACTTGAGAGATCTTCCAATTTCTTCTAAGATACTTTAAGATTCTACACTCCCAGATATGTAAGGCTTACAAAAGTGTGATAACTTGTTCTTCACACGCCCCTTCAATTGATTGAGTCAAGATTTGGTAAAAAAGTTAAGATTTCAGGAATTTTACTATCTAAATGTTGAGAGTTTGTACATATTATGAATTCATTTGATATTTTATGAAGTCATATTGCATCATAAACTCTCAATATGGTATTGAGCTGTTGATTTATACTTGATAGCATTAATTATAAATTTTTTACTTTTTTTTTAAATATCTATGGATATCTTCGGGTGAGGTTGAGTTTGGAGATTTGAGTAGAGCATTGAAGTTGAGTATCTTGAGTTGAGCAAATTAAGTATGAAAAGCATGTTGCATTGAGTCATATATGCTACCACACATGAACATCTTGCTTGCATTACATGATGAGTCAATTTAAGTGAGTCTAAATGACTGCTATTTAAGTTGAGTTGAGTTTGATGGATTGCATTGCATGAATTTTTGAGTTTGGCTTGTGTTGTCTATTTGCATTTGTCACGATCCAAGCCTGTGGACTAGACTAACATGGCGAATGGGGAATCCAACGGAACCCCAATCAAGCCTCTCAACTTATCATTACACATCATGGTCGCGGAAGCATGTTAAAGGATATAAAATAAGATTAAGGGGCAAAGGGCTAAGGGATAGTTTACAAAACAACATCAATAAGGGCCAAGGCATCATAACGCATAACATAGATACATAACTTGTTCAACAAACACCTCTAGATACACAGATAGAGCGGGGGCCAAGACAAAGTAACCGGGCTCACTCTCATAGTCAAAATAGAACACAAGAAAGAGTCTTAATGCATAAATAATAGTAACATAGTCTAAGGACCCCGAAGTGGAGAGGATTTACCAACTAGTTTTGAGTAGGACCGATCTAGCCACGTGGCGGAGGAGGACGATCAACTTGAGCACCAGTCCCTACATGGTGATATCATGTAGCCAAGAGTATACGTTAGTACATTTGAATGTACTAAGTATGTGGGATGCAATGCAATAATAGATAGACATCATACTCAAAATGCATACATTTGATAATAGGCTTAGTATAGAAATACGACATGTTTGTTCAATGAGTAAGTAAAACATGCTGAAGTAGTTCATTTTCGTATTGGATATCATATGTGTAGAAGAGACCAAGCTATCTATTCAAGGTATAAACCCCTTGGCGGTTGTTTGGTATATACCCCTCACATTGTTGATGATAATCATACCCTATCAATGCGGTGACGAAGTATAAACCCCTCGCATGGTTGATGACAATCACACCTTATCAACATGGTGACAAAGTATAAACCCCTTGCATGGTTGATGGATATAAACCCCCAACATGGTTACCTAGGACCTAGTCCCCCCAGATCGGGTATGGTCTATTGCAACACTTTATATAGAATTTATCATATGCTCTAGTGCAACACTTCATATAGGAATAATCTCATATATAAGCTCATTTCATCTCATAACATCATTCATATCATATCTCATGCTTTGGACCTTCATTTCCTTAAGAAACCTTAGCCGAACATTTTATCAAACACTTGGGGGTGTAATGGGGGTAAATGACAATTCAATTTAGAGATGAAATCATGCAAGAAAATCTATAGTAAAACCCTCAATCAACCCCTTGCAAAACACCCCTAAGGCATTGACATCAAAACCCCTCATTAAATCCCACAATAGATCCAGCATTTGAAGCTCAAAACATGCTAAAACAACCATACTTTCATAAACTAAAATCATTGTGCAGTAAATTTCTCATTATACAATACCCACATGTAAAATCAACTATAAAATTATGCAATATTAGTAAAAAGAAGGCTTAGGCACCATGGGAGAAAGGACCCAATGGTTCAACACCACATACCTTGGCTTTGGAGAAGTTCTTGGTGAAGTTTGAAATCGAGGCTTGAAGTTTAAAGAAAATCCTTAGTTTCGGATGAGGGTTTTGAGTCTCCACTTTGGACTGAAAATGTGGCTAGGTGTTTTTGGGGAGTATTGGGAAATGTTTGGGATGATAGAAGCATGAAATTTGGCTAAGTATAGATAAGAACACGTTTGGGAAACTTGGGCTCAACACTTAGAATATTTTAGGCCACACAGTAAAACACTACCAGGAAAAATACACCTCTCCGCATCATGGAGACGATGCGGGGAAGGAATTACTCTAAAGTGCGCCTTTGGCGCGTCGCAGAGGGAACACGTAAATCTCACTGGAATTCGACACTTAAAAATTTATAATTGTTAATCTTTCGCTCTTAAATTGGGGTTGGACACTTTTTCACCTAATTTTGTTCACCGATCACAAATATGAAGTCGGATTTTTGAAATAACGAAACGAATTCTTAGATATTTGGAAATTAAAATTCTAAGCATTCTGAGACACATTTTTGGGCACTTTTTGGGGTCATTTCAATCTCTCCCCTTTTGGAACATTCGTCACCGAATGTAAAAGAGACGTACATGACAAGAGTCATCTTGCACAGATCAGCCCCAACAAGAATGCAACATAACATGTAAAACACCATTTTCAAATTCTCAACATAAGTGTAAAATCTTCATAAGTTTACCCACATAAACATGAATGTATATGAATGACATAGGGGCTGTAATATAGCAGTTGAAATCGCATATGGGACTTAGGATTAGTACCTTAGGCTTGAGTCGGGTGGAAACGATGAGGATACAACTTTTGCATATCCACCTCAGCTTCCCAAGTCGCATTTTCGACTTTTTGGTTCCTCCAAAGGACTCTAATGGATGCCACCGCCTAGCTCCTAATTCTTTTTACTTGCCTATCCAAGGTCTGAACTAGAACCTCCTTATAAGTCAAGTTACCCTCAACAACACCCACAATATCAAGAGGAACAATGGCATTAGGATCACCAACACACTTCCTCAACATAGAAACTTGGAATACCGAATGAACCAAATTCATTTCACTAGGCAACTTCAACTCATAAGCTACCTTGCCAATCCTCTCTATCACCTTATAAGGACAAAAATACCTTGGACTCAACTTCTCCTTTTTACCAAAACAGACCACACCTTTCATTGGAGAAACCTTCAAATAAACCCAATCACCTACTTGGACTTCTAGGTCCCTTTTACTTACATCAGCATAGAATTTTTGACGACTTTGGGTTGTTCTCAACCTTTCCCTAATCATCTTAACCTTCTAAAGAGCCTTCATAATAAGATCTTGTCCCAACAAAGCCACCTCTTAAACCTCAAACCAACCCACCAGTAATCTATATCATCTCCCTTAAAGAGCCTCAAAAGGACCAATACCGATGCTAGAGTGATAGCTATTGTTGTAGGCAAACACTATCAATGGAAGATGATCATCCAAACTACCTTTAAACTCAAAGACATAAGCGCTAAGCATATCTTCAAGTGTTTGAATTGTCCTTTTAGCTTGGCCGTTTGTTTGAGGGCGGAAGGCCGTACTAAGGTGAACTTTTGTACCAAGACCCCTTTGAAAATAACTCCAAAAGTATGAAGTAAATTGTGCACCATGATCCGATATAATAGATAAAGGGACCCCATATAACCTCACTAACTAATGGATGTACAACCTTGCATACGCTTTAGCCCCATATGTAGTCTTAACCCGTAAAAAGTGAGCCAATTTCGTAATCCTATCAACCACCTCCCATATAGAATAAAAACCTTTCCTAGTCTTGGGCAACCCAACCACAAAATCCATACTAATTACCTCCCACATCAAAGTAGGAATCTCTATATCATAGGTTAGGCCACCCGGCCATTTATGTTCAATTTTGACTTGTTGACAATCATGGAAACAAGAAACAAATTTATAAATGTTCCTCTTCATGCCTCCCTACTAATACACATCATTAAAGTCTCTATACATTCTGGTGGAGCCAAGGTGGACAGAATAAGAAGAGTTATGGGCTTCATCAAGAATTCTCTCCCTCAAACCATCAACACATGGCACACACAACCTACCTTGGTATCTAAGGGTCCCATCTCCCCCTTGGGAGAAAACCTCTATTTTGTCCTCTTTCACCAAGGCCTTTAATTCAAGCAAGGAGGAGTCTAGATCTTGTTTTGCTATTAACTCTTCAACTAAGGAAGATTTAGAACCATTACCCATATCTTCCAACCTAACCCCCAAATCTAGCCAATCTATGCACCTCACTAGCCATCTCCCTATCACCACTATCTACACGAGCTAGGCTACCCATAGACACCTGACTCAAAGCAGATGCCACAACATTTGCCTTACTCGGATGGTAATACACACTCACGTCATAATCTTTGAGAAGTTCTAGCCACCTTCTTTGTCTCAAGTTGAGATCTTGTTGAGTGAAGACATATTGGAGGCTCTTATGATCGGTGAAGACATCCACATGCACCGCATGAAAATAATGATGCAATATCTTCAAGGCAAACACAACGGCGGCTAACTTTAGATCATGGGTAGGGTAATTCCTTTCATACACTTTGAGTTGCCTAGAAGCGTAGGCTATGACCTTACCATTTTGCATTCGCAAAAAACCCAAACAAACTCTAGATGCATCACAATACAACACACAGCCCTCAAGCCCATCTGGTAGTGACAATATAGGAGCGGGCACAAGTCTATCTTTCAATATTTGGAAGCTCTTATCACATTCATCGGTCCACATAAACTTAATCTTCTTTTGAGTCAATTTTATCATAGAGGAAGCAACGGAGGAGAACCCATTCACAACCTTCCATAGTAGCCCGTAAGGCCCAAGAAACTCCTAATATCTGACGAGGTCAATGGTCAATGCCAATTCCTAGTCACATCGGTCTTCTTAGGATCCACATTAATACCATCCCCCGACACTACATGACCCAAGAATGTAACCTCCTTCAATAAAAATTCACACTTTTTATATTTAGCGTACAATATCTCCTCCTTCAATCCTTGCAACACAACCCTCAAATGGCCCATATGCTCCTCCCTACTATATGAATAGATCAAAATATCATCGATGAAGACTACAACAAAGGAATCAAGTAGGGTTTGTAGATCCTATTCATTAGGTCCATGAAGATGGACGGTGCATTAGTCAACCCAAAGGACACCACAACAAATTCATAACACCTGTATCTAGTCTGGAAGCCCATTTTGGGAATATCACACTCCCT
>JAPFFP010006057.1:0-17637 GCA_026153255.1 Solanum medicagineum
TGTATGTGTGTGTGTGTGTGTGTGTATATATATATATATATGTGTGTGTGTGTGTGTGTGTGTGTGTGTGTGTGTGTATGTGTGTGTGTATTTTTGATGACGACTTAGCACCTATGGATAGAGGGTTCGCTCTCTTTCCTTGAACTATGTGCCTAGCATAGGTTTTCTTTCCGAAATGGGAGTTGTCCCATAAAGAGAAGAAATAATATAATTTGGTGTGCTATTTGTGAAAATCCTATCCGAAATGGGAGTTGTGACGTAAGGAAGGTTACTTCATGCGAAATGGGAGTTGTCCTATAACTGAAGTATGGTCTACCCTTGGCAAGTAGATCACCTATTTACCGATGGGGGAATTTCATCGGGATTCCAAGTAATAGCTCACTTGGTCTTACTTATGTCGGTTGAGGTCACATCCTCAATATATATAAGTGCATCATTTGTATTTCATGCATCATGACTTTCATAGCATCTCGTTATATTACATTCTTTGATATTCAACTCTTTCTATATTATGTGCCCTTGTCATCTAACATTGATATGCATGTTTTGGTAAGTGACATGCATTGCACCCCGCATAGTTAGTACATGCTAACGTACTAACGTATACTCTTTCCTACATGATTTTACCACGTAAGGACCGAGGACCTTGAGCATCCACCGTTTGATGCTTAGCTTGAATTCTAGTTTTGCTTGTAGTGGTGAGTCCTATCTTTCAAGGACAAACCACCATTCAACTATCTATACTATCTTTTTCATTTTCTGTACTTGAGGGTGAGCCCAGGGTATGTATTGGCCCCTGATCCATCTATGTAAAGGCATTGTTGGACACCTTGTAAACCTCTTTACCATATATGCTATGAATTATGATTAAGTCCATGTTATATATTTGGTCATCTTTGAGTATTGACGTGTGACTTGACCTTATGTTAATGGAAAGATCCTAAGTCCCAAATTTCCCCCATAGCGTGAGGCCTACGTACTCGCCCGTTAGTATTTATGTACTATGTGTTATGTAAACTCATGTTAACCCTTTTCCCATGATGCCCCCATAGCGTGGGTCCTACTTTCCCATCCATTAGAGCTATGTGTTGATTGTTGATTATGCTTCCGAACCGATGATGCGAGTTTTGGTAACTTGAGGCTTGTTTGGGGACTCTCGGGTTCCCATACGTTGTGTCACATCTATGCCCTAGGTCCGGGTCATGACAATAAGAGGAGAGGATCAAGTTATTTGTTAAGGGTCTGAGCTTTGAGTCGCAAGTGCTATGTGTTCACATGTCTACAGCAGAAAAGAGCTTCAATGAGGAGACAAATTTTGTTTAGGTTGAGGAAGTAAGGAACGTTGCGTAGGCCAAACCTTTGGCTAAGATACTTAAGAGTACTGGTAATTTACAAGATCTTATTCTCAAGGTTCGAGCAGGTCGTCCATTGTAGCTTGGCTAGTATATTCAGCTATGCCATCTTCTACAGGTGGTTACTCTAGGACTTCACAATATGTTAATATTTTGAGTAGTCAAGGAGCTCCTCCCTCATGAGGTATTCACTCGTCTATTGATCTTAATTACTATAATTATGGAGATCAGGGAATGTGAGGAGAGAGTGTTCCCACCGTCATATGGCTTACCCAATGCAACGGTAGACTAGAGATATAGTGCTTATAGGTGGAGGTGATAATAATATCGGACATTTACAAGTAGACGGGGAGGAAATTAGATAGCCAGTAGAGGTCAAGGTAATAATTGCACTGTCATAGGAGCAATACAGATTGGTAAGGAGATGGACCACCATGATAATCGAGTTCCATTTTATACCTTTTCAGGCAGGATCAAGATTGAGACATCAAATTCCATGATCAAAAGTACTATTGTTGTTTGCTATCAGATGGCTAATATTTTATTTGATCCACGTTCTACTTATTTCTGTTAGAAAATATTGAAAAATCACGGAAAAACTCTAAGCTTGAGGCGTGCCTATGGCACTGTCGGTAAGGATATTTCACCTAGTATGGGTATATCCCCCAGGATTCAATAAGCTCTTCTAGTGTAAATTAGGAGCCTGAACTAACTAGGATTACTTTCAAGAAAACTTAGCAATAGAAAAAACTTAGGAAAAATAATGTTCTTTTCTACACCTTTCCGACATAAGTTCATATGAACTTATATAATAAAATAATCAACCAACGTTCCTTTTCCATTTAAGGCCATAAAGAGGCCATATAATTAAGAAAAAAAAAACTAAAGGCAATTTTCTATTCCAATTAATGTAGTAACTCCCACAATTTGAAAGTAACGTTGCTGGTCATCATTATGCGACCAAAACTATATCACTTTAATACTCTTAATAATGGATAGTAAATATAGTTATTCTTTCAATAAAATTAATTAAAAAGATATATTATAAAATATATTATTTTAAAATTTTTTTGAGATACTAATAAAATAATTTATCAATAATTTCTGTGTCGGTGAAATTTTTATTGGATATTGATATGATTTTTTATGTTATTGATGCCCCTATCCATGTTTCCACCCCCGTAAAAGTATTATAACACTCATGTCTATCATGCTTGCTTTATTTTGTTTATGAAATTCTAGACTTGGGTTGACTTGATAATCTAGACATGATTGATTTTGATACTCTTAGCATGACTTGGTTGTCCCCTTATCATGAAGTGCTAAATTATAATGCTAAGATTGTAATTCTAGATATTTTAAAGATTGGAGTAGGAGGGATGTACAAGCCTAAGCCAGCTATGGTCATATCCCATCTCCAGGCTAGAAACATTTACGAGAAGTTGGGTACACAGCTCACTTTCAGCATGATGTTTTATTCGCAGACTGATGAGCAGTCGAAGAGAGTTATCTATGCATCAGAAAAGTATGTTGAGGGAATGTGTAATTAATTTCGGTGGTCATTATGACCAATTCCTGCCATTATGTGAATTCTCTTATAACAACAATTACCATTTCAGTATTGATATGACTCATTTTGAATCTCTTTATAGGAAAGGGTGCAGATCACCAATAGGATGCGACTTAGGAGACCGCGAAAATCGCGAGACAAATATCTATAATTGATTGACGATTTAAGTACTACTCTATCCTTACCTTAGCCTAATTTTCCTATTTGATCACTCGGAGATGAATGATGGATAAATTAATATCTATATAATAACTTGCTCCTGTCATTATGGGTAGGTCAATGGGGTTAGAAAATTGGGTCAGAAAAAGTTAAAGTAGTGACTTGAAAATTTTGAGCCTAGTTCAGACTTGAATGAAATTTGAGTTATCTAAGGTCTACAAAAATCTAATAATGGATTGATAATTAAATTTTAGGTTTGATCATTCGAGTTTATAGTCAAGACAATAAAGAGACTATACGACTTTACGAAACTGAATTCGAATGAGTAGAACTCTCAAATTGATCTTGACACAAAGGATAAGTTATGAAATGTCATGGTTGGAGAGTGTTTTGTAAATTTGGGATTGGGACACGAGTTATGAAGTTTATGTCTCTATGCTATCTACTATGTCGAGACTATTTCCGTGATGCTAGCGCCACCATGGAGGGGTAAGTGACCGTCATGGCAGGACAATTGCGAGTTTTAAATTAGAAAAGTCTCAAATTCATTCTTGTTTCTCCTACTTTGTACTTGAGAGACCAGGTATAACCTAGGTTTGTTTTATTCTAGTTTTTCACCTGTTTCATTATAAGGAGTAAGTTAATCATTTTTCTAACTCATATTTTACTTCCTGAACCTTAGATTCTAGGGAGATTAATGTAACCAAAGATTTAGATTTGCAATTAACGATGGTTAAAAACTCTACTTGGGGGAGATGATCATGAAAGTGGTCAAAATTTAGGATTTTGTTATAATTCAGATAAAATAGGCCATTAGTGTTGCTTATGTGTGTTTCCTTGACTATTTATACATAAAGGACGAGCTAGGACTATGAAAAAAAAAGTAAGTTCTAGTTCTATAGTGTTCAAAGCATAAATTTATGATAGGTGATAGTTTAATATTTTTATTTGTGTGATATATGTATGTTAACTACTCCATGACATTACATGCATAAATGTAAACAAAAAAGAGGAAATAGTGTTATGAAGTAAATTGATGATTTTATGATCAAAGTGCATGCAATGAACTTATTATTTGAATTTGACAAGTTATGTATTGTTCATTGTAATGATTATTGTTATTGAGATTGTGGATCGAGTGTCACATTTTGACACATTCATTGCTATTGGATCAGTTATCATGTTCCAACACGCCCATTACTATTGGATTGAGTATTACGTTTCAATACATTTATTAATATTGGATCAGGAGTCACGCCGACACACTAACTATTGGATGGGGTACCATGCCAACACGCTAAACGTTTGTTTTGGGTTCCTTGAGTGGACCACTTGTTGACTTGTATTAGGACTGATGATTATGATAGTGATATGTTGATCATGAACTGTGAATTTGTGGTACTTTTTTTATATATGTATGCTACTATATTCAGTTGCTTGTGTATATCTTACTTATTGGAGTAGTCGTGTGATCCTACCAGTACACTATTATGATGTTAGTGATACTGCCCTTGTTCTTTTTTATTGAGTACAAGATATTTTTAAGTGGCTACAGGGAGACCTCAGTTAGGTGACTGTTGATTCAGAATCAAAGGGTGAGCTAACATCTTTCAAGATACTATGAATTCTCCCACTATCTTAGTCCATTTGTCCATACTTAAACCACATTATTTTTTAGTTGATTTTTGAGGATGCATCCTTCTATATTAGATTTATAGATAGGGTTTTGATACATTGATTTTCATTTTAAAGTAGTAGCTTATATTTTATAAGTTTTCATTGAGCTTATGGGAACTTAATTAGCTTCTTATTTTAATTTGCTTCTATAATTTAAAATTATTGAATTGTGCTAGATTAGTTGGGTTGGGTTAAGATATTGATTCTTCCATCGAAGGATTAGTGTGGGTGTCACTTACGATCCATCTGGGATCGTGACATGTAGTAATTCACTGGAAATAAATATGAAATTATTATAAATTGTTTTGTTCCTAATTTCAAATTAAATCATTCGTAGCTAACATTTATTTATTATCCCCCACTAATTCATCACTAAACTTATAACCCTTATAATTTTAAAAGTTAAAAATTTTCTTCTCCCTTAATTAATGCTAAAATTTAAGTCTTTTTGAAGAAGATAAAAGCCCCTTAAGCATAATGAAATCTTATTCCATACAAGTTTATGTCACTGACATTGTATTTAATAGGTAGGTAAATCTATTTATACAAAATAAGATTCATATTTATTGAGCGCCGCAGATTATTTTTCAAAGCATTTGAAAATAATGCTTTGAATTTCGCTCATAAATTTGTTTATAAAAATTGTGTATAACTATATAAATTTAATGTATAAAATTCATTAGAGATTTCTAGAAGAAAATCACACTTCAAATCTTGCTCACGATTTCACATATTAAATTTTATGTAAAATATATGTTGTATGAACTTCATGTTGGTTCTTGAAAATTTAGTATAACTACAATTACATTGTGTAAAACTTTCATACAAATAATATAATTACAACAGCATACAAGTATAAAATACAGTATATTTTCACTCACTTAACTCAACAAAAAATTAAAATACAATTTCAAGATAAATACAATGAAACTTTGAACTTTGAGATATCCCATGCTAGAAACAAAGTTGGCTTTTGATAAATCAACTTTTCAAAGTTGAATTTTGAACTTCTTTAATAGCTAAAAATGGAGTCAACTCTTGCAAAGGAAATAATATCTCTAGACCAGTAACAATTGTAAAATTGTGGGAAAAAATTGCAGAGAAAAAATTTTAAAATGTATAGAGAAAGGTGATAAAAATGGTAAGGAGATGAAGATATTTTCTTAAACATTAGTCCCCAACCATATAGATTTCCCAAAATAGTAAGGTGATAAACCCTTGCAAGTTTTCATGGCAACCAAGAACAAGACTAGACCTGGTTGCGCAAGGGTGAAGGTTGAGATAGATTTGCTTGGTGATTTTCCCAAAAGGATTAATATCAGGGTCAAAAATAAATTGGCTGGGTAAAGCAAAGAGAAGTGGATAGATATTAAGTATGATTATATGCCAAAATATTGCAAAAATTGTAAGCTTTAGGAACATGAGGAGAAGGATTGTTATGTTCTGCATCCGAAATTACACCTGAAATAAGAAAAAGAAGATGAGGGGAAGATGAACAAGAACGAACTAATTGCAACATGAGGCAACGCAACAAAAGATGATTTTTAAGAACAAAAGTCTAAAGGTACTGGAGGTAGAGACAAATATAATAAAGGAGATGTATCTCAAAAGTGGAATGCCAAGAAGAAGAAGCATGAATGAGAAAACATCACTAATAATAATAAATTTAGTGTGTTAGATAAGGATGTTGTGGAACAACAAACAAGATAGACACAAACATCTAATGATCATGAAAGAATTATTGGTATAACAAAAAATTGAATTCTAGAAAAGTTCTAGGGTGCAACAGAGAAGGATAGGCAAGCAAAGGATGATCTAGAAGAAGGTAATGAAAAAGAGAATGCTTCAGACAAAGATATAGCTAGTGGTTCCAAAATAGACTCACATGAAGGTAATGAGGTGGAAGACAAAGAAAATTACATGGACGAATCACAAAAGAAGGATACAAGGCACAACTCTTAGAGGAATCCATATCTGAGAGAAAGCCTATTGCATCAGATGGTCAATCTATTGAGGAACAACAACCAACAGGAATAGATTTTAATAAGGAGAATTTTTTAAGAGTCTAATAATGAACAAAGTAGCAAAGTGCAAGGATGGGATAGATAATGAAGAAGAACATATGTCACAAACGGTGAAGGAGATTAATAGAGCAACAGATTTATCACCTAGACATAAGAAGGAGCTACAACAGTCCACCAAGAAGGGCAAAAGAACAAGATCTAAGGTGAGTCAAATCACAACAAGGAGTAATTTAGCAAGATCCTCACCTTTAAAATGATAGATAAAATATTATTTTGAAATATAAGGTATGTAAATGCCCAAGAGTCTTTTAATAGACTTATAGACCTTAAGAGGAGACACAAAAATGCATACATGTCCCTATTTGAACTTTTTCAGGGCCCTCAAAAGATAGATAGCTATAGAAAAAGATTGGGAATAGAATATTCTATGACCAATTCTTAAGGGAAAATATGAATTTTTTGGAGAAGGGATTGGAAGGGTGTTGTTATAAGTGACACTATACAACAAGTGCCGATCAAATTTATACATGGGGAAAGCCAACAAGATTTTGCTATAATAACTATTTACGCTAGATGCAGTGCCTTGAGAAGAGTGAAATTATGGGAAAACATAAAAAATGTATAGGAAGGAATAACAAATCCATGGATGGTTGGAGGAGATTTTAATGTAATTTTGAATGCAGAAAAAAAACTAGGAGGCTTACCAGTGACTCATCAAGAGACTAGAGACTTTGCACCGTGTATAATTGCCTATAACCTTATGAAAATTGATTTTATAGGGGCGCATACACTTGGTGGAATGATAGAATTGAAGAAGATAACATTTTTAAAAGGTTGGATAGAGTGTTAGTGAATCAAGAATTCATACAAATGTTTCCAAATAGTGAATTACACCATATGGGCAGACAAGGGTCAGATCATCCCCCCTCCTACCCCCATCCTTCATGTTATTTGCAAAAATAATTAGGAATCATATACCAAGGTTTTTAGATTTCTCAATTTTTGGATCAAGCATTCCAGATTTAAAGAGATACAACAGAGTTGGATGGAAGATTGATGGAAATCCTTTCTATAGAATACAATAGATACTAAAAAAATTGAAAGGAATTCTGATCAGATGGAGTAAAGAAACATATGAAAATTTTTTCAGAAAGATTTCCACATTGGAAGATTTTGCAAAGATGAAAGAAGTACAATTAGAGACTCATCCCACAACAAAAAATAAGGCTGATCTAAACAAAATAGAAGAATTGCTCAGGCAATATTATAACCTGGAAGAGGAGTATTGAGAACAAAGGCGGGGATGCAATTTGTTCAAAGAAGGGGGCAGAAACACAAAATTTTTTCATTCTTATGCCAGAGGAAGAAGGATTAAATTACGACTTAATTAAATTCAAAATGACAGGGATAAGTCTTTCAGGATACTAATATGATTGGGGAAAAAACAATGAAAGCATTTAGAAAACAGTTTTCAGAGGAAAACAGATCAAAAGACTACTCAATATTAGAGGTCATACCAAAGATCATATCGATTGAGCAAAATCAATATATGACAAGACCTCCAACTCAGGAAGAAATTAAAAAAGTAAAATTTAGTATGAGTAAAAAGAGTGTCAGTGGATCAGATAGATGCTCAGGCGCCTTCTTTTAGGAGTGTTAGGATATAATAAAAAAGGATATTGTAATGATGGTAATGACATTCTTCTGTGGAAGTGAGATATCTAAATTTGTATCACACACAAACATAATACTCATCCCGAAGAAAGAAAAGATTACCACTTTCTCTGATTTGAGGCCTATCACTCTTAGTACCATTATGAACAAGATCATATCAAAAGCTTTACATGACAGAATTGCAATGATACTACTAGATATCATATCAAAGAATCAATCAAGGTTCATAGAAGGTAGAATTACTACGGAGTATGTGTTATTGGCACAAGAATTGATCAGGGACATCAATAGAAAAAATAACTATCATATTGTGGTCAAACTGGATATAACCAAAACTTATGATAGAGTATCCTGGATTTATCTAACAAAGATTATGAGAAGTTTTGATTTTGATGAGAGGATTATCGATATGGTATGGATATAAATCTCTAATAGTTAATATTCTATTCTAGTGAATGGTAAGGCATTTGATTTCTTTACTTACACAAGAGGGTTGAAATATGGTAATCCATTGTCACCTACATTGTTTATTATTGTTGCAGAGGTTTGGACAAGAGGGCTCACTAAATTAAATGGTGACATAAATTATATAGGATATGGCTTATCAAAATAGAGCAGAAAAACTAATAATCTACTTATATGGATGACACGATACGTTTTTGCTCGAGTCATAAAAAAATTCTATGAAGATGATGATGACAATCTTAAGGAGATATGAAGATGTTTCAATCCAGCTAATAAATTTGATAAAGATTTATTTGTATATGCATGATAAGGTACCAATTGCACTGTGTCAAGAGATCAGAAGTATTTTTGGGATTGCTCAAAGCACCTTCTCCTTTACATATCTCGATTTTCTAATGTATTATAGAGAAAAGAAAATACCATTTTGAGGATATAATAAGGAAGGTGACAAGGAAGACAATTACGGGCTGGCAGAATAAGTTACTAACCTATAGAGGTAGATATATACTGATCCAGCATGTATTATAATCAATGCCAATATATTTATTATCTGTTATGACCCTCCAAAAGGAGTCATTGGCCAACTTTATAGATTTTTTTTCTAAATTCTATTGGGGAAACTTTGAAAATGCTAAAGAAAATATTAGGTAGCCTAGGATAAATTATGCTATCGAAAAAAGATGAGGACCTTAACTTTAGATCATTATATGATATGTCTAAAACTTTATTTGCTAAATTTGGGTGGATTTTTAGAACCTCAATCAGTTCATTATTAGGTAAACTTATATGGAATAAATATTGTAAGAAATGACATCCAACTATGGCTCTAGAAACTGGAGGATCATAGCTTTGGAAAAAATTAATTCAAGTTAGAGAAGAGATAGAGCACAATATATGGTGACACACAAAATCAGGGGAGTCCAGTTTTTGGTATGATAATTGTATAAAACAAGAAGCATTGTACTATATAGAGGAAGATAAGCCTGGAGAGGAGGAATTGAAAGTTAGAAAATTTATTATTAATAACCAATGGGATACGGAGAAATTACTATAATATTTCAGAGGATACGACTGACTATATTGTTAGCAATATCTCTCCTATTATTAACAATGTAGAACCAGATAGAGCTATATGAATGGGCCAAGCTAATAGCTATTTTTCAGTCAAATTTGCATGGGAATTAGTTAAAAAAATAAAAAAGAGGGAAAAAATGAAATGCATGGATATGATATGGAATAAAGGTTGTCCTTCAAAAAATAATTTTTTTCCTGGTGGAGGGCTTGGAAAAGAAGGGTTGTCACTGATGACAACCTTAAAAGGATGAAACTCAAAATTGTTTCTGGATGATGGTATTGTGAGACACAACAAATAAAAACAATATCACATCTATTCGTAACAACACCCATAGCTTACAAACTATGGAGGTTTTTTGCTTCTATTGCAGGGGTATATATTGATGCCAGAAACATAATAAAAAATTGCAAGAACTGGTGGTAAAATTATACATGAAGGAATAGTCAATTTTGAGAGTTTGGTACAATAGGTTACTAACATAAGTAGGCTGATGATCAAAACCAAGTATCCAGAGATGAATATACAAGATAGAAACTAGGCAGATTTGATTAAAATTTTAGGTGATTATAAGTCTACAACATATCATTGCCTAGTATGCTAGAGATCACCTGCTAAAGGGATTATTAGATGCAATACTGATGGGGCCAGCAGAGGCAATCCAGGAGATTTGCTTATGGGCCATGTTTCATAGACTACGAAAGAGATTTGATATATGCTCAAGCAGGGGAGATGAAAGTATCTACGAATATGGAAGTAGAAGGCTAGGTCAGTGAAAAGCATTAAGAATAGGTGTAGAAAGACGATGGAAGGGAATTGTATTGGAAACAGAAGCTTCTGTCCATGATTGAGTGTTAAGTGGCCGTGAAATGAAAGGATAGATAGGAATAGTCTTAGATATTTCTCTAGATTAATGGGCTTGGTCATTGGCCTAGTTAATTTTCAATAATTATTTTAATTCTTAGACTAGATGTATTTATTTGTTTTTAATAAAACATATCTTGAGCTCAAATTTTATATTAAATAAATATGAAAAAATCTAGGGCAAAGAGAAAAAATCCAAATTTGATACAAAATGTAATATATTTGTTTGTTTGCTAATTAGAATATATACACACACACACACTTGCACACACACATCCCTGTGTTTTTTAAAATAGAAATAAATGTCTAAAATATATTCCTTAATTTTGTGGTTTGGAGCTAATATACTGTAACACCCCGGAAAAATTACTAAAACACACTTAAAATGTACCATACATATAATGCGTCTTCCAAAGCTCTGATTGAAAATTCGAGATGGGATTTGCAATCAGTGCGTAAAATCGAGTGAGAAAATGATCTCGACCCGATTTTAGAGCAATTGGGTCGAAAAATAAATTACCAATTTTTCTCACAAAACAGTGTTGATCTGCGCCCCTAGCGCGACGCGGAGGGGGCGCGGAGATTCACTGAAGTTTTTCTTTAATTTTGAAATTTTCGACGGAAGTTGAATTTTGAAAAGATTTCGCGATATACACTGTTCCGCGCCCTTGGCGTGTCGCGGACCAGTGTACCAAATTTATTTTTTTCTTTTAAATTCGAGAAGGGCCTCTTGGTCATTCTCCATGCTATTCTAAGTCCTAAAACGTATTTATAAGGTCATTTATATCGATTGATGGTTCCAAAAAAGCCAAATATTTTTAAGTTTCTACGCAAGAAAACTCTGAGAGGGGAGACAGAAAGCTCTGAGGATTGAGGGTTCGAATCCAAGTCTTGTGAAAATTAATACAATCTTCTTTTCAGGTATGTAAGGCTAAACTTAAAGCATATGATTGGTCTCTCATTTGTCCCGTAGATGGTCTTAGATGAGAATTGAAAGTTCTTGAGTCTATACACTTGTTTTCCTGAAGTATTATCTTGAATTAATTCTTGATTTAAATTTCTATAATATCAATGAGTTTTCTGTATATAATCTTCTTGAGGTTGAGTAATTGTTAGAAATATGTTCATGTTTTCATTCAAATGATCCCTAATTGAAGACTATGGTTGTTTTTATGCTTATTTTGAAAACTAAGATTTGATAGTCATATCAAGCATGTTAAATACTGATGATTCTTGTAGCATATATTCTTGAGTTTTGGTGATATGACTTTTGAGCATCAACAGTAATTTGAGAGAGAGTTTTGATAGTATACAGAGATTATTTTGAAACATGAGTATTATCTTTTTATTTGGAAACAATTGATATTCTAATGAGTTTAATGGGATTGAGCATTGAGTCTAAATGATATATTGAGAACATAATGATGGCAATATAAATATACTTTTCGTAATAATTTCATTGATAGATGATGGAGATAGATGACATGAGTTTAAAGAAGATAGATTTGATAGATAATAGTGCATGTTTTAGTCTTGGGAGCATCATTGAACACCGAGTTGGGTGAGGAGTGTCACCCCATAACTGCATGTGCCAGCATAGGATAGTTGTGCAGTATTTGGCGACTCTTGTCCCAATAGTTGGACAATTCTCATTGGATCCAAGTGAGAGAGAGATGGACAGACTACGTCCTTTACCGTGGCAAGTTTAGGGCGGGTGTGGCAACAATGCCTATTCATTGTGCCCCACCTAACTTAAAAGTGGCATGACATGACAGATGTCAGTTAAGAGAAACTCCCAAGAAACATTGATAAAGTATAAGGTTTCTAACAGAATCATTCTTTCTTTTCAAATATATATTCGAAAGAGCATGATTCACTTTAAATTTGCATATTTTACTAAATTGAGATGAGTTGAGTCTTTTGAGTTGAGTTGATGTTATTTCCATACTATTCTACCTATTTCGATTTCATTAAGCTATTTTAAATACCTGTACATTCCACGTACTGATGTCCCCCTCTAGGATTGAATCGTTTCATGATGTAGATATATGGGATCGAGATCATCAGCAAACGCTTTGTTGAGGATCATTGGACGTTCAGTGGATTAGTGAGCCTCCCTTACTTCGGTGGAATCCTATATTATTTTCATCTTGCTTTAGAGTTAATTGTTTCTTAGCTTTTATTTTTATTGAGGTAGCCATGGGTCTGTCATTTGCACCACTAAATAGTGATAGAGGTTTTATGGACTAGAGTCAGATTGTTGATTGATAAAATAATAAGCTAGTTTCTTTTTTACTAGCCTTTATTATAATATTCTTTTTTAGATTTGAGGAGATGAGCCCATTACTTCTTTTATGTTCTTCCGCTGATTAGTAGAATGTATGAATGAATGAATATTATTGGTGTGAAGAACTCCATATCTATAATCTGGAGGCTATAGGACATTTAGGAATTGTTCCCTTCTTTCAGATTCTAAATCATGTGATAAAGTCAAAGTCTATAAAAGTTCTTTTCTAAATCGTGCTTTATACGTTTGCAGACCATGTCTTCTAAACACATGTGGACTTGAAGGATACCATCAACACCGAGAAGCTTAAGCATACTACTCAGCTTGTCGTGCATAATCGATGGGTAGAAGAGGATAAGGAGAGTCGGATGGAAGAATCTTGGAATGAGGAGGGAAATAGGTTCCCCAGTCTACAGAGACCTTGGAAGTATATGCCACGATTGGTAAGTGCAGCCATGTCCAATAGTAGACATATTCTGAGGCCGAGGAGGAATCAATTCTTCAAGATTCAGAACCCTTCGTCCGGGGAAGTGTGGCTCGAGGCTGCAAAGGAAAGCCACCATGTGGAAGGTGTAGCAAACTTTATTTGGGGCGATGTCGATTGGGCACCGATGGCTGCTTCAAGTATGGACTAGAGGGTCACTTTCAGAGGGATCGTCTGAAGTGGGCTAACCAAGCCCAACACGCTAGATCTACACCATCAGTCAGAGGAAATCAGAGAGATGCTACTCCTAGCACGAGTGATGCTATAGACCAGTTGTGCGCCTCAGTAGTTGCTCAGCTCAGAGAAACACTCTGGGATGTTGTGACAGGTACAAGTTGAGTCTTTACTTGCTTTTGATGTTATGTATGATAGAAGAGTTAATGTTTCCAAGAAGTTTAAATGTTGCCAACTAAGAGTGAGATTTGAGGTCTTGTAGAACCATAAATAGGCTTGTTACCCCTGAGCTAGAAAGACGATGAGGGGGAGAAGGGAACTGGGTAAGGAGAGTGGTAATTGATTGAGGCTTGTAGTTAGAGTTATGTATCCATCAGGTAACTAGTGAGGTAAGGAGTCGACGGCCATAAGTTTGATGAAAGGGTCAAAAATATCCTATGATTATTATGAGGAGGTATAGAGAGAGAGAATTAGTGTCAGAATGTGTTAAAGCGTGCCCGAAAAGCTAGAAGAAAGAGTATGTTGATGTGTCATAGTATTCGTACTACTGAGGGTGAAGTGTAGATCTTGAATAGGGGAAAGAGAGTTTCTAATGTGATCGATCTAAATTAGGCTTATGATTTTTAAGTAAGAGTCCATGAGACTCATCGGGGTTATAAGCGTAGTCAGATAAGGAGATATGATTAAATAGGTGAGTGGTACGGAGTTGTGAGGGAGGGATGTGTTGATTGAGTACTCTCTATGATATTTTAGTAGTTTATGTTCCCTAAATGTTTACATAGTAGTTGTAAGTTGGCATTACAAAGTGTGTGATAGATGCACATGTTGGTACTAGACCCTAAGCTTAAATTTTGAGGGGTAGTACAAAAGAGGAGATAGTAGCATGAGGGTGATAGTCCTAGTTGGAGATTTTCTCTAAGAGACTTGCCGTACTGTATGAAGATGCTAATTTGTAAGGAAAGTGATGCTATGGGTAGGGTACAAGTGCCCCTTAGGTGAGACTAGTGAAACGAGGATGGCTCAATAGCTAAGAAGAGACTTGAGATGTGTATCTATGGTTGTGTAAAGATGTGTGAAGCTCTAAGTCATGACTGCTATAAGAGTCTAGACAATATCTTTGAGTTCAATGTGAAGTGAGTCGAGGTAGGCATTATGTGTCATCCCGTGCAACTAAGTTCATTGAGGGTCTTTATAGATAGATGATGAGGAGTCTTCCATTATAGCCTCAGTCTTATATAGATGGGCTTATGAGAGCATAGAAGTTAAGTGTTAGCAGAAAAGAGAAGAGGTTAGATTGTAAGAGTTTGAGAAGTAGTTATGTATGTTCTAATATAGTAAATATAGAGAGGTCTCCATAGAGACAGGGAAGGAGCTAAGAGTGATATTGTTGAAAGAAGTCTGAGTGGCTAGTTATATATGTATGTGTTACTATAGTGTAACAGAAGAGTTTATAACATTCTTGTGGATAGAGATTCCTTGACCGTGTGAAGATATGTGCTTATAGCCTAGTATAGAGTAGGGATTTCCCAAATTAGAGAGAGGACCTTGAGAGCTAAAGGGGAGATGACGAAGTGGTAGACCGAGGTAGATCTTGAATTTGATAGAGATGGGTTGACCGAGATGAGACATTAGTTCTTTTCATATCATACGTTCCTCATTCTTCCGTTGAGGTGATACACTCTTCACGTTTGGTATGCGACTACCACGCCTGTAGCCTAGTCCCATATACCACTTATTGATTATTATTCGAGTTGGGAGGATGAAAAGCGATGAAGTCATTCATTAATTTTGATCTTAGCCCATTGATCTGAGTGTTTCCACTACTATGTTAAATGAGACGCGACCTGAGTTTTATACTATGTATAGTTCTGTGAACTCAGAATGAGTCTTGATAGACGAGATAGATTGTAATCATGCTAATGATCTTTTGTTCCAAGCTCTTTGAGTAATCTAACTTTCCTGTTTTGATAGAAGTATTGAATGATAGTAGACGAGTTATGGGTGATGGGAGAGAATGAGTGCTTCTGAATTGTGATAAGGGATTTGAGTTCCTATCCTTGAGTTGATGTTCCTTTTGAGCCCCTGTGTACTTGAGTATGCAAGTCCTTGATAGTATTCGTGCCTAATAATGATGTTGGAGATAAAGTTTAAACTCTAGATATTGTGTTCTAGGTCTATTCTTGAGAATATGTATTTGAATATCTGATTATTTGAGTTCTTGATGGTATTCATGCTTATTTTGCATGGGAGGTAGTAGCTTGAGGGTTCGCCATAGGGGAAAATGATGAGCTCCTCCAGGTCCAAATTATGATGTTGATAGTAGTAGACTGCGAGTAAGGGTAAATGAGGAAGAGTGAATGTAGCATTATTGTGATAGTAGTGTTGCACTTCTGTCGTGTAGGGATAGAGATAGGGAGAGGGGTAAAGGTGAGACCCTATGATGTGCAATAGATAGGTAAGAGTATGTAGGTGTGACTTTGAGTGAGAGTTCATTAAATGGTAGAGGTAGAAGTGTTACGTAGGCTTGAAGATTCTAAGAAATAGCTGAAGTGGTTAGAGTGATAGGCTTGAATGCACAGTTGTTATTATGTTATTGTTGATGATAGGCTATTGAAGGCTTCATGATGAGGAATCCAAGAAAGGAAATGGGGTAGTGAAGATGGCTAGGGATCTTTGAATAAAAGCCCCTGTGGAAGTTTAGAGTTGAGTATTGAGGTTATACTTGTAAGAATATGATCATCTCGTGAATAACATCTTGAGGCTTAGAAGTAGGTTTGAATGGAAGAGAAGGAGGTGGATAGATGGAAATTTGAATAAGAGCTATAAAGCTTAAGTTGAGGGAGTAGAGTGCCATAAAAGAGAGTACAATTGAGATGAGGTGCTAAGCTTAGAGTTGTACATAGAGTCTTATGCATCAATGGTCCCATTCTCCATTAGAGTTGATGGTTTCTTTTCTGAGTTCGAAGTGCTGATTGTCAAGGTGTTCAAATGATTCGAATTGATTGGGTCTCGATGTTCCGTTCGTGCTTGATGATGAAAATTCTAAAAGAGTATCTCTAATCTTGATCTGAATTAATTTGTCTATTCTGAGTGACTGCCCAGATTGATTGATTGAGCATTGAAACGAGTCTTGCTTGTTATTCATGCCTGATGATAAGAATGTTGAAGGAAATTTCCGTACCTTTAACTAAATTGATTGTCTTTTCTGAGTTGATTGTCTACTCTTAAGTCAGAATAGGGTTGATTGTTGATTGAGATAAGGTCGAAAGATTGATTGATTGATAGATGTGAACGTTAAGATGAATCCTGAGTCTATTCATGTCTTGATATCTACCTTTACTCATCATTCGAGGACGAATGATTCCAAGGGAGAGATCATGTAATACCATGTAAAAATTACTGAAATACCCTTAAAATGTATCATGCGCATAACGCGTCTTCCAAAGCTCTGATTGAAAATTTGAGACCGAATTTGCGATCAGCGCGGAAAATCAAGTGGGAAAATGGTCTCGACCAGATTTTAGAGCAAGTCGAAAAATAAATTTTCAATTTTGCTCCCAAAATAGTGTTGATCCGCACCCTTGGCGCGACGCGGAGGGGGCGCGGAGATGCACTTAAGTTTTTTTTAAAATTTTTGAAATTTTTGACGGGAATCAAATTTCGGAAAAATTTCGCGAAATACACTATTCCGTGCCCCTGGGGCGTCGCTGACCAGTGTACCAAATTTAATTTTTTTATTTTAAATTTGGGAAGGGCCTTTGTCACGTCCCGACCCCGGGGCCGTGACTAGTGCCGATTAGGCACTAATCCCAAATAGCAATCACATTATAAGCTT
>JAPFFP010006077.1:0-17636 GCA_026153255.1 Solanum medicagineum
TCATTTCAAATTCTATCTACAAACACTCAACAACTTTTGAAAGCTCTTTTGGGGTGCCAACGATGCTCAAGTCATCAGCATATACAAATATTATAAAAAATTCGGATCCTAACCTTCGTATATAAATACAAGGACAAATAAGATCATTTTGTATCTTCCCTTTAGCAAATATTCGCTAAGATGGTTATACCACATCCATCCTAATTGTTTCAATCCATATAAGGATTTTTGAAGCTTTATTGAACAAGTTTCTTTTGAAGTTTTGTATGCTTAGGGAAATTAGAAACACTTAAGAAATTTTCATAAAATGTCATGGTCCAATGAGCTATATAAATAGGTTGTGACCACATCCATTGCATTTCAAGCTTTTCATGAACTGACAAATTTATTAGATACCTAAAGGTAATTGCATCTACCACAAGAGAACATATCTCCTCATAATCAATGTTGGGACTTTGCGAAAATTCTTTCTCCATAATTCATGCTTCATATCTTACGACTTTACCATTCTCATTGTGTTTTTGTGCAAATACCATTAGTAATCAACTAGCTTGACACCTTCAAGTGTTCAAACTATTGATTAGAAAATTTCACATTTTTCAAGTTAAGTCAATTCTGTTTGAATTGCTTCCTTCCATTTTGGCCAATACTTTCTCTACCTATATTCATTGACAGATCTTGGTTTCACATTCTTATCTTATTGCATTATAATATTATCACCCATAATATTATTCTGGTCCTATTTTTATCTCGTTGTGACATAATTTTCGTCATTCTCATTATTTTCAGGTACTCAGACCTCCTAGATGGTATCATCATTCCTTATGTCTTGGGGCTCTTCTTGAGAAATTGTCCATATGTTCATTTTGATTATTTATTCCTTTTATTTTTCAAGGATGTTTATCCTTGGAACCAATTAATCTTTCATGTTTTAATTGTGGCCTAGTCTCATTTGCCTTAATAAGTTGCCCCACCGGGACATTCACTTGAACTTGAGGATTTTTTTAGCAGTTGAAATATGCGATTTGGTAACCCATGAAAGGTTAGTAAGTGCATTCGGTAGTTGAGTTGCAGTACTTTGCAAATAAATCAACTTTTGAACTTCTTGCTCATATAGATTTGTTTAAGGATCAAAATGAGATAATGATAATGAATTTCAAACTATCTTATTTTTCAATTGCTTATGTTCTCCCCCTAATGTTTTGTATACTGATTCATCAAAATGAAAATCAACAAATCATGCCGTAAATAAATCTCCAATCTAGGTTCTAAATATTTTATAATAGAACAAGATTCATACCCAACATATATCCCCAACCTTCTTTGGGAATTCGTCTTTGTGTGTTGTGGTAGAGCAATTGAAATATATACAGCACAAGTAAATACTATAAGAGAGAAAATGTTTGGCTCTTGACCCAAAATCAACTGTAAAGGGGAGATATCATGATAATGTTAGTGCTAACCTATTTTGAGTGATGACTATTTTCAGGAAAACACAAAAGAGGAAAACAACCTTGATGGAAAGCAAAAAGGAAAACTACAACTGGGAAATCAATCTTAAAACTAATGGAGTCAATCAAGGAGATATAAAAGAAGAAAAAGAAAAAGATATTGGAATAGATCAATCAAAGATCTTTTCCAATCAATACCAACTTGCCGTTCCAAACAATCAAGAAGACTATCAATAAAAAAAGGAGGATCTACACAATCAAGATCAATCTACCACTGCAAATATTCAAGAAGATTATCAATAAAAAAGAATCTATACAATCAAGAGGAATCAAGAAGATTACAGGAAGGATCTATGCAGAATCTGGGAGATTATATGAAGATTGCCAATCCTTTGCCTTACCTTTATTCTTAGAAAGAGGATCCATCACTAACTCAATCCAAGGATCAAATCCTTTGGGATGCCATCTCTTCAATATAAAGGAGACATCCGGATATCTCACAACTAATACAAGTCTACTGCATTTCAAGCCATTCTTCAAAAGCTCTTCATCTTTAGAAAAATTATTGTAATCTTTAAACTAGTTACTGTGAAGAAAAAAAGAGAGAAAAAGAAGAAGAAATTGAAATAGAGAACTGTATCAAAAGAAAAAGAAAAACAAAAAAAAAAGAGAAAATCTGAGATTAGTTTTTAGTTCTAATTCTTGTAACCATCGCACCATTAAAGGCTTGAAGAGATATCTCTTCAAACTCAAGGGGACTCGACCTAGGATTCACATTGAGTTCGAACCAGTATAAAAACATTCGGTGTTGAAATTTTCGTTTATGCACTTTACTTTTCTGTATAATTATATAACTGCTTGAATTAGTCGACTATCTCATCTTAGTTGTCTATTTAAATACAATCTTAAGTCAAGAAAAAGGAAGAAATATTTAATTCATCCCCCAATGCCCCTCTTGCACTTTCAATTGGTACCAGAGTCTTGTCTCACAAATTTTTCTGTCTAACCACAGGTGAGAAAAAAATCATGGCAAATCAAAATCAAACCATTGGAACACTATTTCAAGAGGGAACCTCTCAAACCAGACCTCCCTATTTCAATGGAAAGCATTTCACACACTAGAATATCAGGATAGAAACCTTCATCAAGTCCTATGATGTTAAAGTTTGGAGAGTCATCAAACTTGGTGATATTCTCATCCCTGCTATTAAAGCTGCCAATGAAAATTCATCAATCTCTGAAGGAAGTCAGACTATTGTCATTCCTAGTCTGGAAAATTACACTGATTGAATAGATGAAGATCATTCAGATAAATTCAAAGGCTAAGAATGTTCTGTACAATGCAATCAGTGGTGAAGAATATGAGAAAATCTCCAGCTACAAAACTACTGAAGAAATGTGGACAAATTGGAAGTCACCTATGAAGGAACTGCTAAAGTAAAAGAAACTATTGTCAGTCTCCTTGTCTATGAATATGAAATCTTCCAAATGAAAGAAGGAGAATCTGTTGAAAGCATGTTTGCACAACTGAGCAAGATCATTGGAGAACTCAAAGCTGCAGGAAAAGAATATGTTCCTATAGAGCGCATAAGAAGAGTTCTAAGAAGTCTACCTTCTCAATGACATGCCAAAGTATTCGCACTTGAAAGCATAGATCTAAAGAACCTAACATATGTTGAAGTTGGAGGAGATCTTAGTACCTTTGAGAAGACTCATCTAAATAAAAAGGGCAAAGAAGATGAGAAAAAGAAATCTATTGCTTTAAAAGCAACTGATGAAAATCAAGAAGATGATAATGAATTCAATGAGGATGAAATCACACTGAACACAAAATCTATCATGGAAACATTCCGGCGTAACAGAAATCAAAGAAGAGGTAAGACAAACAATTATAGAAATAAACAGATTACTAACTATAGTTGAAATGATGACAGGTGTTATGATTGCGACAAATTCGGACACATTACAAGTGAGTGTCCAGAAGCCAACAAAAGATATCCTCAAGGATATGGAAGAAACAAGGCTCTTAGCAGCTGGAGTGATGAAGACACATCTAAATATGATCAAGATGACTCTGGAAATGTGTGCTTCATGGCCATTGGAGAATCCATCCAGGTAAAAAATAATTTTTGTAAAAAATTGCAATGATTTAAGTGTTTTACTGGATCAGACCATCACAAACTTAAAAAGATCTTTTGAAAATCTTAGAACAATTCAAGATGACAAAAAGAGTTTTAGAAATTCAACTCGAAGTCTCCTCTGTTGAAAAATACCTCTTTGATGAAGAAATTTTTAAATTAAAAAATCTCTTCAAAATGCTCAAAAGTTTTCCAGTTCCAATAAGGGAATCAAGTCAACTGGATTAGACGAGTCGACTTATCTCAAAGTGAATACTATAGGCTGCTTGGATCTGATGAAACTAGTAAAAGATCATGCTATTATTGTGGTAAATCTGATCACTCCTATTTTCAGATGCAGATTTCGTCTCTCTAAGCCTACCAACATGGTTTGGAGATTCAAAAATAACCCTAACAACACATTGGGTACCTAAAACTAGTAATCTTGTTTTGCAGGAACTCCGTGTGAAAACAAAAGGTAAATGCACATGACAGGTAACAAATATTTGTTCAAATCCATTGCTGAATTCAATGTTTGAAAACTTCAAGTTGGTGACAATTCAACAGGAACAGTCACTGGTATTGGAACTATCTCTTTTAATGAAACTTGTGAAATTACTAATGTGTATCTTGTGAAAGGCTTACGGTACAATCTGTTAAGAATCAGTCAATTGTGTGATGCGGACCTGGAAGTAAGATTTAAGAAAACTGGGTACATTATTGAGGATGTATGAGGAAAGGCAATTCTTCCAGGAAGCAGGGACAAAAACGTTTACATTTTGGACGCAGTCAAAGGATTTACAAATCATATTTGTTTGGCGTCCATCTCTGAAGATCCCTGGATGTGGCATAAAAAACTAGGTCATGCGAGCATGAGATTAATTGAAAAGCTCGCAAGACTGGAACTGGTTATTAGACTTCCAAAGTTGGACTACACAAAGGATCACATCTGTGACGCCTGTCAAATGGGTAAGCAAACAAGAAACTTTTTTCAATATAAAGACACTGTCTCTACTACAAATCCTCTTCCACTTCTTCATATGATTCTTTTTAGTCCAACTAGAACTGAAGCATTTGTGGTAAGAGGTATCCTTTATTATGATTGATGACTATTCCCATTTACAAAGATGATACTTTGAAAAAATTTAAGTTCTTTTGTAAGAAAGTACAGAGAGAAAAAGGCTACTACATCACTTCCATCAGAAGTAATCATGGAGGAGAATTTGAAAGCAAGGATTTGAAAACTTCTGCAACGAAGAAGGATACTCACACAATTTTTCTGCCCCTCAATCCCCTTAACAAAATGGTGTAGTTGAAAGGAAGAACAAAACTCATCAAGATATGGCCAGAACTATGATTTATGAACACACTCTTTCTTACCATTTCTGGGCAGAAGTGGTAAGTACTGTTTTTCATATTCTTAACAGGTGTTTAATCAGGCCAATTCTCAAGAAGATCCCATATGAACTTTGAAATGAAAAGAAGCCCAACAACAACTAATTTCATCTTTTTGGCTGCAAATGTTTTGTTTTCAACAATGGTAAGGATAATCTAGGTAAATTCGACCCTCGGAGACATGAAGGTATCTTTTTAGGCTATTCTACCACTAGTAGAGCATATCAAGTTCTTAATAAACGTACTTCCACAGTAGAGGAATTCGTACATGTTTTTTTTGATGAATCTAACCCTAATCCTGAGAAAAGATGTAGTTCTGATGATGAAGATGCTACTAATAGTGATAAAACAGCTCCCAAAATAACTGCAAATAATGATCAATCGACTACTATCGAAGAAAGTCAACCAGCAGTTGAAAATGTTCCAAATGAATGGAGAAGTGAGCCCGACTACCTCAGGAAATTTATTATTGGTAACGTTAATGATGGAATGAGAACAAGGGAATCTAACAAAAAAATAATAACATTGCTCTTATATCCCAATTTGAACCTAAAAAGATTGAAGAAGTTTTGAAAGACAGTGATTGGATAAATACAATGAAGGAAGATTTGGATTAATTTGAAAAGAATCAAGTCTAGATCTTGGTCCCCAAACCTTAGAATGTTACTATTATTGAAATAAAATGGGTGTTTAGAAATAAGCTAAACAAGATTGTAGAATTAACTAGAAATAAAGCAAGACTTGTAGCTCAAGGTTACTCTTGACAAGAAGGAGTCGACTATGACGAAACTTTTGCCCCTTTAACAAGTATGTTTTGGAAGATGTGCAAAAATTTGGTATGGAAAATGCCAAGCCCATGAGCACCCCAATGAGTCCTTCTTGCAACTCGGACCTTGATAAAAATAGTAAGAATGTTGATGAATCAAAATATAGAGGTATGATTGGATCATTACTTTATCTTACTACTAGTCATCCTGACATCATGTTTATTGTTTGTAGGTGTGCTAGATTCTAATCTGCTACTAAAGAATCTCATTTGACTGTTGTTAAAAGGATAATTTGTTATATAGTTGGAACTACATTCAGACTATGGTATGAAAAATCCCCTGCACTTGATCTTCGTGGCTTTTTTTGATGCAGATTATGTAGGTGATAAAGTAGACCAAAAAAGCACTAGTGGGTCCTACCAATTTCTTGAAAATTGTTTTGTATCTTGGAACAGCAAGAAACCAAATTGTGTCTCAATTTCAACCACTGAGGCTGAATATGTAGCCATTGGCTTATGTTGTGCTTAGGTTTTATGGATAATTTGTCAATTAACTAATTTTGATATAAATGCTAAGCCTGCTAGATTGTAGTGTGATAATTAAAGTTTATTTGTTTGACCAAAAATCCTGTTCATCATTCTAGAGCTAAGCATACTGATATCAATCACCATTTTTATAAGAGATCATGTTTTAAATGGAAATATTGAAATTGTTTTTATTAATATTGAGAATGAATTGGCAGACATTTTTATAAAACCTCTTTTGGAAGAAAGATTTTGTTTTCTAAGAAATCTTCTAAATATTGTTTCTAAACCAATTTAGTCTTCTGTTGAATATTTTTGAATATATTAATTGTTATTTTTGGTTATGCTCCGATAATTATGAGTTGCATTTAATGAAAATATGATTCTATTTCCTTTTTTTTGCATAATTTTTGATACTTCATTTATTATGATGCACTTAATTTGATGGCAGGCATTTAGGTTTTCCATTTTTCTTTTCGTGCGATAGACGTCCATTTCCTTTCATGTCCCACCGGTTCAACTTTTTTCTTCTTCCCTCCTTCTTCTTCTTCCCTTTCTTTCAAACTCTTAAAAAACCTTTTTTACTACTTTCTGCACATTCTCCCCTCACTCTTGAAAATGCCATGCCTCCACGGAAGAGCTCAAGGTTCAAAGGGAAGGACATTGCCCTTTCCCCTGTTCCCGTTGACTCTGAAAACTCCTCCACCCCTTCATCTCCTCCATGTTCCAACTCTCCTCCTGCAGCTTCTCTTAAATGACCTGCGCCTGTTCATCTCTCCAATGATCAGAAAAAGAAATCGCGATTTTACTTTGAAAAATCCCTTGATTTGAAAACTGATTTTTGGTACTCTTCCAATGAAAACCTTTTTCAATCCCTAAGAACTAAGACCATCGTGCACGGCCGCATTGTTGATCTTGATCTTCTATTGACCCTTCACTGTCCCATTAAAGAGTTTTTTGAATACCAAGGTTGGGCTATGGTACTTTTCTCCTCTCCTAAAGTGGTTTATGAACCACTGGTCAGATTATTCTACGCCAACCTTCGTTCTTCTAAGCCCGGTGAAGTGGAAACCCTGGTTTTAGGTAAGAAAATCTTCTTGGACTGTGATAATCTTGATGAAATTCTTGAAATCAGTTGCTCTGGTTTCTCTAGCTCCACTAAAAATGCTTGGCCCTCTGATTTTGATGTGTCCTTTGATGAAGCCAAAAGCGCACTTTCTTCCAACCCTTTTGGACCCTGTCCTTCAACACTTGGTCCCAAAGATGTCTCGTTTGAAGCCCATGTTATTGCACATATTGTTGCAACCACTCTTCTCCCAAGAGTAGGTTCTTTTTCCTCTCTATCTGTTCATGATACTTTCTACACTTACTGCCTTCTGTCAAAGAAAAGGTTCAAACTTTCTGCCTTTATTCTTAACTGCATGATCGATTCTACCATTGATCCCCTAGTCTCCCATATGGAATGATTATATCTCATATCCTGGAAGCAAACTCTGTCAGCCTTAAGGAATAAAATTAAAAAGAAAAACAACTGAGACCAATATTTTCTCTCTACAAACTAAAGCCTTTAAAACCCTAGCTCTGCCGATAAATGGCCAATATGGCCCGGTGGGCAGCCACCGCTGGACCACCAGATGATGGGGATTCTCCTTGTCAAGATGGGAAAAGAAGTTACGCAGATGTTGTGCATTCACCGAAGGCACAACAGGTATTGATCCCTGTGAAACAAATTACGTATCTGCATGGGGAGCCTAGAGTGATTTGGGAGGAAGAAGAGGCCTCTCAAATGATCATTAATGAATAGTTACAATTTGCAGTGATTGGAAAATTCTCCTCTGGATCGCCGACATACATGAGTTAAGGAGATTAATACCTTTACAATGCGAGCTTAAAGGAGATGTTAACATAGGGCTTTTGAATAATAGATATATTCTAATTAGGGCTTCATGCATGGAAGGCTATCTATATCTGTTATTTAGGCCAATATTTTACATTGCTCACAAGAACTGGAACTACCCAATGCGTATGTTGAAGTGGGACCCCATGTTTGATCCCACAGCTGAGACTACAATTGCAGTGGCTTGGATCTCTCTGCCATCACAACCGCCTAATTTTGTTGGAAGAGAAGCAATATTCTCGCTTGCAATAACAGTTGGAAAACCTCTGCAGGTAGATATGGCCACCACCAACAAAACCAGACCTAGTTGTGCGAGGGTGAAAGTAGAGGTGGACCTGTTAAAGGAATTGCTAAAGAGAATTAATGTGGGAATCAAGAAGAAGAGTGGAGAAGTTGTATCTAAATGGATAAATTTAGATATGACTATTCACCCAAATATTGCCACACTTGTAAATTGCAGGGCCACAACAAAGATGATTGATATGTGCTTCACCCTGAGCTGTTTGATGGAGATAGTAAAAAGCAAGAAGATAATAAAATCATCAAAGATAAGGAGGAGACAAAACCTAAAGAGGGGGGGTTAGAATGCCAAGAAGGAGGAGGATATGCAGAAAGGTAAGAGGGGTGTGAGCCTAACAACGGGAAGGGGTTGCAAAAGGAAGTTATCACTAGATGGGATCCCAAACCCAAGGTGGACCAAGTGAACACATACAATAAGTTTCAAATATTAGAGGGGCAGAAAGAGGAAACTGTTGTATAGAAGATTAGCCCAGATTAGAGGGACAATCAAAATAAAGTTACTGCCAAAATGTGGGTAAAGTGTCTGAAGAAGAAGTGAGAGGAGAAAAGTGAAAGAGACAGGCCACAGGAAAGCAATCTATCAAAGTCAACACAAATGCATAATTAGGAAGAGGATAATAAGCCAACGGAAGATAAGGGGGAGGTGGAAGCTAGCAATCAGAATACAAGTAGTGAGGAAGATCATCATTCTACAGCTAGAAAAAATGAAAACACACATGGGGACAGTGTAGTGGAACTAGAGAAGGGGGAAAAGGAAGTACAATCACAAAGCACTGCATCAAATACAAAGAAGAGGAAAGAGGGTCACAACAACATCAACTCTGCTCAGATGGACAATACAGAGGACACCCAAGCAAAGGCAAAGGAAGGTGTGGGGGATGAAGATGAAGGGGAGGAGGATTTACAGCCTAATATCAAAGATGTCTCTAAACATGGAGACCTTTCACTAAGAAGTATAAGGGATTTAAATAAAAATAGAAGGAAAGGTAGACCTGCTACATCAAATAATAGCTATATTCAAACAAGGAGTACATCAGCAAGGCCATCCAGAAATAAGTGATGTTGCACAACATTTTGTTTTCAAATATTAGGTCAGTGCATTCTCAAAATGCTTTTGAGAAAGTAATTGATCTAAGGAGAAGACATCATTACTCTTTTATAGCCCTTTTTGAACCATTTAAACGGCCTAAAAAGATAGACAATTATAGAAGGAGAATCAGAATGGAGAATGCTAAGGTGAACTATTCGGGGAAGATCTGGCTGTTCTGGAATGAGGAGTGGGAGGGGGAGATCATATCAAACACAATCTAGCAAATCTCTGTTAAGTTCACACATACATCTAGTCAACAATGGGCTATGGTTACTTCAGTTTATGCTAGGTATAATGCTTTAGAAGGACTTGAATTGTGGGAAGATATTATATGGGTAGCAGAAGACATCAATATTCTTTGGTTGGTGGGGGAGACTTTAATGTTATTTTGAATGACACTGAAAAGCTTGGGGGACTTCCAGTTAGCCAAACGGAAATGACTAACTTTGCCCAGTGTGTTAGTGATGCTGAACTAACAGAACTGCCTTTCTCAGGAAGTCAATTTACTTGGTGGAATGGTAGAACAGGAGAAGATAGCATCTTTGAGAAATTAGACAAGGTCTTTGGTAATGAATTGTTTTAGTCAGAATGCAATTAAAGCAAAGTGACTCACTTCATCATGGATGACTCAGACCATGCCCCACTATATGTGTCATGTCAGTCTGGTCAGGCTATAATAAAGAAACCTTTCAGGTTTCTGAACTTCTAGTGCAGTCATCACTCTTTTGAGGAGGAGGTAAAGAAGGCCTGGGGGTGCCAGTGGAGGGGACACCTTTCAAGGTATTGAATGACAAGCTCAAGAATGTGAAGAACAACTTGTGTAGGTAGAGTAAAGCAACCTTTGGCAATGTATGTCAACAAATTGCCACCAAGGAGGATGTGATAAAAGTAAAGGAGATGCAGTTAGAATTGGACACTTCAAAGGAGAACAGGGCAGACTTGAGGAAAGCAATGGCTGAGTTAAGGAAATATCATAAATATAAAGAAGAATATTGGAAGCTAAAAGCAAATATACACTGGTTCAAAGAATGAGATAGAAATACAAAGTTTTTCCATCCTCAGATCAAGGGTAAAAGGAAAAGGCTTCTGATTTATAAAATACAAGATAGTAGGGGATGGATTTAACCTTAGAATAGGACATTGGTGTAGAGGTAGTAAGAATTTTTCAAAATCAGTTTAGGGAGGATTGTGAGCTGCAGAACTTTGAGATGCTAGATAGTATTCCAAAAATTCTCATAGGAGAAGATAGAAGTGATATTGAAAGGTGGCCAGATGAAGCAGAAATCAGGGCTTTAGTCTTTGATCTTAACAAAAATAGCGCAAGTGGGCTAGATGGGTTCTCTGGAGGTTTCTTCCAGATTGCTAGGAGATTGTGAAGCGGGAGGTGAAACAAGTTGTAATGTATTTCTTCTGTGGGGTAGAATTACCTAGGTACATCACTCATACTACTTTGGTATTAATACCAAAGAAGGAGGTGATCAACACCTTTGGTGATTTAAGGCTAATAAGCTTGAGTTTGCTTATGAATAAGGTTATATCAAAAGTGATTCAAGGAAGAATTGATAAGGTCTTGCATAAGATAATTTCTTCCAACCAAACAAGGTTCATGAAAGGAAGAAACATTTCAGAAAATGTACTTTGGTACAAGAAATTGTGAGGGATATTAACAAGAGGGCCAACTATGTGAATGTGGTGGTTAAATTAGATATGGCTAAGGCCTATGGTAGAGTATATTGGATATTCCTAATCAAAGTCATGAGGAGGTTCGGATTTGGGGAAAGAATAATTGATATGGTGTGGAGAATCCTTTCTAACAATTAGTATTCTATACAAATTAATGGACAAACTCATGGGTTTTTCCCTTCATCTAGGGGGGTCAAATAGGAGATCTTCTTTACCCATTCTTTTAATAATAGGGGCAGAGGTGCTTTCCAGAACTTTAAACCTATTGAATGAGGAGTAGAAGTTCATAGGCTATGGGTTGCCTAGGTGGAGTGAGAGAATTAATCATTTGTCTTATGGAGATGAGACAATTCTCTTTTGTTCATCAAATAGAAAGTTTGTGAAGATGATGATGTAGGTGCTAAGGAATTACGAAAAAGTTTCTGGTCAATTGATAAATCTGACCAAAAGTATTTTTCTACCTACATGATAAAGTTACTATTGTTATGGGCCAGAAGTTAAGAAGATGGAAAGGTATTAGGCAAGGATCTTTTCCCTTCACAAATCTAGGATGCCCAATTTTTTATGGAAGGAAGAAAAAGAGTACTTTGAAGGGCTGATGAAAAAGGTCACTGCCAAGGTTCATTCATGGAAAAGTAAATTGCTATCTTTTGGGGGTAAGTACATATTGGTCAAGCATATGCTACAATCCCTACCAATATACCAATTATCAGTGATGAATCCCCCAAAAGGAGTAATGGAATTCATACAGACTGTCATTGCTAAATTCTTTTGGAGTAGTAGCGGAGAAACAAAAGGAAAGCATTAGGAGGCATGGGATACTTTATGCTTACCATAAGAAGGGGGGAGGATTCAGATCCTTACATCACATGGTTGATGCATTATTTACAAAACTATGGTGGAATTTTAGAACTTTTGCAGGCTCATTATGGGGGACGTTCATGTGGAATAAGTATTGTAAAAGGCTTCACCCAGTTATTGCTAATGGGAATGGTGCTTCCCATGTTTGGAGGAAAATGATACAGATAAGAGAAGTGGTGGAGCATAATATTTGGTGGCAAGTCAAATCTGGCAAATCTAGCTTTTGGTTTGACAACCAAACTAAGCTGGGGGCATTATATTTTATTAAGCCAGATAGTAACTCAAATGAGGAAGTGGAGATTAAGAGCTTTGTCACTGCTGGTGCCTGGGAAAGGCAATTGCTGGCCTCATATTTAACTGATTCTGAAATGGTGGACTATATTTGTGATAGTATATCACCACCCAATACAGAAGAGGATCCGGACAAACCATGGTGGATTGGCAGCACATCAGGGTTGTTCTCAGTCATGACAACCTAGGAATTGGTAAGAGCAAAGAAGGAGAAAACTGAGGTGAACAGACTACTTTGGATAAAAGGGCTACCTTTCAAAATCAAATTTTTTCTTTTGGAAGGCATAGAAAGGAAGAGTTGCAACAAAAGATAATTTTAAAAGGATGGGCATATGTCTAGCTTCACAATGTCAATATTATGAAGGGGTACTAGAGAAGACCATGAAGCATGTATTCTTCACAGCACCTGCAGCCAAGGTGGTATGGAGGTTCTTTTCCAGTTTAGCTGGTATTATAGTGGGAAAGAGCCTATCCACAATCAATTATCAAGGAATGGTGGAACAAAAGCGGGTCCCATAGGTTACAACAGGTGTACAATGCAATCCCACCCTTGATATGTTGGGAGTTTTGAAAAAGAAGAAACAATAGAAGACATGGGGGAAATACTTCCATTAATACTATGATTTAGAATATTCAGGCTAATGTTCACTATCTAATTAGGACCTTATATCCTAAGATGAAGATAATGAATTTAGCCTGAGAGGAAGTTATCAAGGTGCTAGGGGAATTTAAACCGTGTATTTATCATCTGATAGTTACATGGGCCCCACCACCCATGGGGTATCCGAAGTGTAATACAGATAGTACCAGCAGAGGGAATCCTAGGCTAAGATCTTATGGGTTTTGTATTAGGGACCATAGGGGTGATCTATGCTATGCACAGGCTGGAATACTTGGTCAGATGACCAATATTCAAATGGAGGCACAAGCAATTCTAGAATCTCTTAGATATTGGGAAACGGAACAACGTCCCTAAGATCTTGGAAACAGATTCACTAACAATGATTAACATTATTAATAGAAACTGGAGGATACTGTGGGAAGTGGTAGAAGTAGTTGAAGAAATACAGAGTCATATACATCAACAATAAATACACATTCAGCACATATACAGGGAAGGGAATCAATTAGTAGATTTCATTGCAAATCACGTGGTTGATGATGAAGCAGCCCTGGTATATACACAGTTTCAATAACTACCAAAGAAGGCCATACAAATTCTTAATACAGAAAAAGCTCAGACACCCAAGATTAGAATAAAGTCGAAACCCATCAAAGTGCAGCAGAGCTAAACAAGTAATCCAGTGTCAGTTTACGAACACTGGTAACTTTACTTGCAAAAATGTTGCTATACAAAAGGGGGACTTGAGAAGATACAAAAACATCTGAGCTACCAACAAAGGAAGGACTACGGATAGTGCTCAACCTGGATGGACATGTTCCACTCCAAAGAAAATCTAAAATGCCATCCAGCACCAAGGTGAGAAGAAAGCCCAAACACCTGCACAAATCGCAAGTTAGAAAAGGAGGTCAAATCAAGGATGAAGAAGCAGGAACGACAACTACCTGGTTGAAGCTGACACCTAGAAGAAGTTCAAGGAGCAGAAAGAGAAGAAACACCAACAAAAGAATCCCCCCCCAAGTCGTCAGCAGTGCCAGGGTGTTAAGATCAATGATAGGAGCCGTAGAGCCATCGGGAAATGGAAAGATCACTCGAGAAGTTTTTTTTACCTTTGTTTTAGATTAAGTCTAGTATTTAATCCATAAATACAATGTATATTCCTTATGTTGCATTTATTTAATTAATAAAAGGTGGATCCCACCAAAAAGTTAATTTAAAAAAAAAAACCTCTGTCAGCCTTACTGAATTCCATTTGTTGTTGTCAAGCAGTGTTACAATTCTAGGGCTTTTGGAAGTATGGGGTATGTTCTTTCAAACGACTCTTGGGTTCTCAAGTCCGATAACACCAGTCTTGCTTCTCCTTATGAACCCTCTCCTCCTACCCCCGCTCCTACCATGCCTTTGGACTCCAAGCTTCTTGAAGACATTCTCTCTAAGATCTCTAGGATGGATGAAAAGTTTGAAGCCCTTCAGGATTTGCCTCTCTCTAGTCATTGAAGTTTGACTCTGTCGCTTACTCTATTGAAAAGATTCGCTCTCTCATCAAGGATACAGGTACTGATGTTGCAAAGATTCATCTGAAGCTGGACCAGGTCATCAAGAAGGCTGCAGAATTTTCTCAAAAGGTTCAAACCAATTTAGATGAACTCTCAACCTCTCTGACAGACTTGTTCGAAAACCTGAAGACTTCTATTATGAACACTTTGTCATATTTTCTTAGGCCTAGTGGCTAAGTAGTCATTGTATGTTTTTGGACTGTTGTTAAGGGCACTATGCCCGGATTATGCTTTACTCTTTTGCTTGCTTTGTTATTAGTATGTTTCTCTTTTTTGTTGATGTCAAAAGGGGGAGAAATTTAAATTATGTAGTTGCATTATTACTTGTGTGCCTGTTGCTTTTGGTATGTTGTTCTTTGTTGTTTCGGTCTTCATCTGTGCTAGCCACAACAAAGAAGAAAAAGAAGAAGAAGGATAAAATCTTTGAAGTTTCCAATTTGGCTCCTTGCTGTTATGGCTGTGGAGCTCTGTTACACACATCGAAAGTGGATTCTCCGGGTTATGTTGACCAGGAAACATACGATTTGGTATGGAAACTTGCTTGGAATTTCCTAGTTTGTTTTTTGATAATGTGTACTAATGTATTTATGATAAGGTCTCTTTAATTTTGGGAGTTTTACTAATCTAATTCTAAATGGAAATTGTTTAAGTTAGCTAAGTACCACATCCACTAAATTTAAATAGATTGCTAGTGTTGTTTCCGCTCCGATCTTTCTTGACTTTGGGAGTTGACATCTTGTCAACAACTTCACTGTCGGAGAGTGGCATAATTCTGTCCGGCCACCGCAAGATTCCGGCAGATTTCTTCGACCACCAAAAAATTGTACCATAAGGGTTTCCTACTCTTTTCGGCGTCGAATCTTCTCCGGCATCAATTCTTCTCCCAAGTAACAGCGACCTCCTTTCAGCGTCGAATCTTCTTCTTCTCCTTTCGGCATCAATCGACAACACTTGAATCTTCTTCTTCGCCGGCTCCGGCGCCGACATATCTTCTTGGTTTCAGCGTTCAGTTTCAAGAATTTCAAGAAATACTATGAATTACCCAGAAAATTTGGTTTCAGAGGTCATTTTCGAACCAGAAAAATCAGAGTTGGAATAAGAGTTTTCCGGCGAGTTCTTGGCGTGAGTTTTCGGCGAGAAACAGTTTTCGGCGTCAGTTCCAGTCACATTTTCCGGCGGCTTCCAGGTGATATCCTCCAAACTCTTCTCTGTTCACTGCTTTCTTGACTGCAATAAAACTACTTACTGATCTTGTTTTGAGTTTTGAGTATATTGTTGATTATTTAATATTCTATGATTCTTGTTGTTGAAATTCTTGCTTTGCACCGACATATCTTACTTTTTTGTTCCGATTACTGCTATATATTTGTAGCTCTGGTTCCGATTACTGTTATATATTTGTATTTCTAGTTGCTTGCTATTTCCTTGTCGCCTCGTACTTTCTGTATTAATCTTATGTGTTCTTATCGTGATTGTGGACTATTTGTTATATACCGTGAGTATAGTGCTGGGTAGTTGTTACATATTCTAGATATTGCTGATTACATATTGATTGTGGGCTGCGTAGCATATTGTTTTTGAGTATCTTCCTGTTGGTAGTTTCTTCTTGTTTACTATTTTCTTGTATACTCGCTAGATTGTTTTGCTATTGTACTTGTATTGTTTTGGTTTTTTTTTTTTGGTTTAGAGAGTTTTTAGTTGTTAGTTATTGGCGTCAGGATCTCATGGTGATCCAGGGTCATGTAATTAGTCGGGGATAAGGGTTAGGGGTACGGGTGGTAAGGGAGGCACTGGGTTATTCAAGTTAAGGGTCGGGTCGTGGAATATACGATCACTTACAGGGAAATTCATAGAGCTAGTGAAGTGTCTTAAAAGGAGACATATTAATATAGTGTGTGTGCAGGAGACCCGGTAGGTAGGCACCAAGGCTCAGGATGTGGATGGGTTTAAGCTATGGTACTCGGGTGGTTCTAGGGATAGAAATGGTGTAGGTATCTTAGTAGACGAGGTTCTGAGAGAGTATGTGGTTGAGGTTAGGAGGGTTAATGGTAGGATGATGTTTATCAAGCTCGTTGTTCGTAGACATGTGGTGAACGTAGTTAGTGCTTATGTGCCCCAAGTAGGCCTAGATGAGGAAGTTAAAAGGCTCTTTTGGGAGGATCTGGATGAGGTTGTACGAGGCATACCGGAGACAGAAAAATTTTCATTGGGGGTGACTTTAATGGGCATATCGGGGCAACTACTAGTGGGTTTGAAGGTGTTCATGGAGGCTTTGGTTTTGGGGAGAGGAATGGAAGTGGGACGTCTCTCTTGGATTTTGCCAAAGCCTTTGAGTTAGTGATTTCTAACTCGTGTTTCCCAAAGAGGGAAAACCACTTGATCACCTTCCGTAGTACGGTAGCTAAGATTCAGATTGACTGCCTACTTCTCCGAAAGGGCGATAGAAGCTTATGTAGGAATTGCAAGGCTATCCCAAATGAGAATGTTTTCACTCAACATAGGCTTTTAGTGATGGATGTGGAGATCAAGAGAGCAAAGAAGAAGAGGGTTACTTATGCCCATCCTAGGATTAGATGGGGAGGCCTTACTCCTGCCCTTTCCCGCGAGATGGAAGAAAAGTTGAGAAACTTAGAGGTGTGAGTAGTGGAGGTAATGTGAACAGTATATGGGACACGACTGCTGGTTATATAAGAAAGGTAGCTACCGAGGTTCTAGGGGTTTCGAGAGGGATCTTTGGTGGACGTCAAGGCGATTGGTGGTGGAATGATGAAGTTTAGGGTAAAGTGAAAGATGAGAAGGTCGCTTACACAGAGTGGCTCGAGTGTAGGGATGAAGATGGAAAGCAAAAGCTTAAGGTAATCTATAAGACGGCCAAGTCAGAAGAAAAGATGGTGGTGACGAATGCTAAGTCTGCAGCATTTGAGCGCCTTTATGAAGAGTTGAGTGATAAAGGCGGGGAAAACAGATTGTATAGGCCCAATAAAGTAAGAGAAAGGAAAGCTCGTGACTTGGACCAAGTGAAGTGCATTAAGGATGAGGAGGGCGAGGTGTTAGTGGATGACACTTCCATTAAATTAAGGTG
>JAPFFP010006098.1:0-40718 GCA_026153255.1 Solanum medicagineum
TGTTCATGTTTAGTACGTAAAACACTGTGGCCCCAACGGCCTAGTCATATGCATTTCCTTTTTGCTTATCATCACTGCTTATTTACTTTAAGGCATACTAAAGGTACAAACCCCTCACAATACGTATAGTAAGCACATAGTTACAGGTTGGTTCTCCCGGGCCTCATCGGCAATGGGTGTCTGTCCGCCCTAACGGGACTTAGGGTGTGACAATATCATACTTGTGAAATTTAATACTTGGGATGAGTTGTGAATTTATCATGCTTTTGAAATGATATTAATGGGAGGAGTCGTAATTTTATCATATTTTCATAATGAAATGATTGGCAAATTGAGATACTCGTGAAATAATTTGAGAAATGTGATATATTGTGAAATAAGATGCTCTGAGGCATGAAATGAATTGGAAAATGTGATACATTCAAAAATAAGACGCGTTGAGCCGTGATGTGAATTGAGAAATGTGACATATTGTGAAATGAAATGCTATGAGGCATGAAATGATTTGAGAAACAACATACTTGTGGAAAATTGTGGTTTGTAAAATAATTTGGGAACCTAGGAGAAGTTTTCTGAAGGATAGTTGCTTGTTTTCTTTTGAGGAGTATTCTACCCATCGAATTTGACGAGAGTGTTTATCATGAAATTTGAGTTTGGTTAACTTTATTACATTGCGACTTGCATTGAGTGACTATGCTCCTCTATTTGTGATATTGATATACATTTATCCTCATACATGCGCATAACATGAAACATGGGAAGTGAAATTGTGACAACATTTTTTATAAAAAATGAAACATCTTTAAAACCTTTGTATCATGAGTTCCTGACCGAGGCAATTATAAGGCTGGGTAGTAGATTCATTATGTCACGAATCGATTTCTCAAGCCGTGATGGCACCTACCTTAACCCTCCAGTAGATAAGCTAACCCATAACTTAGAACTAAGTGTAACAGGTAATAAGTGGGAAACTAGTGATACAGAAATAAGATAAATAAAAAGGACAAGGTAAATATATACATAAAAAAATGGAGTCCCTCTGAAGACCTGGAAGTCACTAGTCCAAACCTACTAAAATAAACTAAGTATATGTCCCATAAGTGAACCAAAATAAATACAAGATAAAAGGTAGTTTCAAAATACACAAAAGATGGGCCGAAAGAGCCTAATGCTTACCTTTGTCTCCGAAACTTGTTGATGCATGCTGGATAGGGTCACTACTGATAGCTAGTGCTCAGACCTGCATCACAAAGATGATGCAGCGCATAGTATGAGCATTAGATAATAAGGAACCCAGTCGGGACCATAGGCCGACTAAGCAAGAAAGATAAAGACAATATTGAAAAGGAGAATAAAAACCTATACCAGAGTCAGAATATACATTCAATGGAAAAGGACTAACACTAAGGGAAAATCCGCTAAAACTTTCTAAAAATACTAACTAGCTATACCTGAATAGGTCGTCATAGGCCCGAACGAGATACACATGCATAGTTTAAAGTAAAACCTGAGCTAACCCCCATAAGCCCGCCAAATACACAGAATTTTGATCGTATAAAATGTCGGAGCTGGGGTTCTCCAAGAGTGAATTCCATAGGGACAAGTCCGAGGCTTTCACTAGAACCTATACTATTTATCCGACAAAAAATGGAGAGACTCAAACCCAACACTCAGCTCCCCGATACATCGACATATGCATCTCAATGCATCAATGCTCAAGGAGCCCTTGGCTCAAAATATAACTGATAGTTTGCTAGGCTATTACAAATGATATCAGAGCCATTCATCTGTCAGCCTTTTTGGTGTAGGCTAGAATTCAACTGAGTTTAGAAAAATCTCGATGAAATAGGGAAAACCTTAATGTTGAGTCTAGGTGAATCCCATACGATGGGGAAAACCTCAATGAGGAAGTCAGAGTCCATATAGGGGGTGCATGTAACGACTTATCTTACTATAAGAAGTCCAAAGTTGACAAATCTTAGGAGAGATGCTAGGTATATAAATAAATATTCCTTACCAGTGACACATTTTAAAGTTGTGCGGACTTAGGCCTAAACCGGACAATATAACTAGGGGCTAGACCGTTACGCATGTCTCATCTACTATTGGTGCATTTTAAAGTTGAGTAGGCGTAGGTCCAAAGTAGATAATATCACTAGCAAGTTGATCTGTTACAAATGGTATTAGAGCCACCCCTGTGGTAGCCTTATTGACGTAGGCCAGAGTTACTGAGTGTAGGCAAACCTCAGTGTTGAGTCTAGGCGAAGCCCATACGATGGGACAAACCTCAACGAGGATACTGAGTCCAAAGTGGGGGGTTATGTAACAATCCATCTTTAGATAGAAGTCCCACATCGTCAAAACATAGGAGTGATGTTGGGTATATAAGTAAACAGGTCTTACCTACTATTGAGACATTATAAAGCGGTATGGGCCTAGACCTGAAGTGCACAATATCTCTGGTGGGCTAAGTGGTTACAATATTTATTGTACTCACCCCTACTTCTAAGTCCCTATATTGAGAAATTCAATATAATAAATTTACCGATTTTTTTTTGTTTTATAAGTTTGAGTGTTTGCATTATTGTTGTATTTCATAAGTTTAACAACTAATATAAGTTGGGGTTTGTATCATTGGTTCTTCCACCTAGGAGGTTAAGTTTGGGTGTCACACAGGGCCATGATAAAATAAAACCCACAAAAATTATGCTTCCATTCATCTTTTTATGAAAAATAGAGAGATGGACTTGCATATTTATTGAATTTTATTTGAAGTCCTTATTTTCCTTTTGCAGAAAAACTCAATCATCAAATCAATAAAAAAAAGTTACAACAACATACAAGAGGAATCCCACAAGTGGGGTCAGGAAGGGTAAAATGTACGCAAACTTTACCACTACCTCAATAGTAGAGAGGTTATTTCATGGAACCCTTGTCTCAAAAAATCCACTAGCAGAATAAACTAGATATGGAGAAAAAAGGGAATGAAAAAGAAAAAGAGAAAAGGAACAACGACTAATAACGAAAAGTACATTACAGTATGTAAATACGATAAAATAACATATATAAGATAGATAATCGCAATATAGGATATAAAGACATAACTAATACTACTACTCCAATATACCCCAAGGCCAGAGATTCACCTATCCCTACTAACCTATTATCTTGCTATCCTAATTCGGCGCCACCACGCTTTCTATATGAGGTCATGTCCTCAGTGAGATCAAGCTTCTCTATATCTTGTTTGATCACCTCCCCCAATACTTCTTTGGTCTACATCTACTTCTCCATATAAACCCTAAATCTAACCTCTCGAACCTCTTAATAGGAGCATCGGTATTTCTTCTCTACACATGTCCAAACCATCGCAGTCAAGCTTCTCTCATCCTATCAACCACAAGGGTCACCTCTAACTTCTCACAAATGATCTCATTCCTAATTTTATCACTCCTAGTATATCCACACATCCATCTCAACATCCTCATCTCTATGACCTGCATCTTTTGAGCATGTGAGTTTTTTTTATTAGCCAACACTCCTCCACGTACAACAATGACGCTCTAACCACTATTCTATAAAATTTACGTTTAAGTTTAGGTGGTATATTCTAGTCACACATTACTCTAGAGTCAAACATCCATTTCGTCCACGCTTCCCTAATACAATATGTGACGTCATAGTTAATATCGCCACTATTCTGAATGATGGACCCAAGATATTAAAAGTAATCTCTCTTGGGAATTGGTTGAGTGACGAGCCTTACATCAATGTCTACTTCATCTATTGCAACACTGAATTTACACTCAAAGTATTTTATTTTGGTCCTTCTTCGTTTGAACCCTTTGCATTCCAAAGTCTGTGTCCAAACCTCCAATCTATTATTAACTTTAGCTCGACTCTCATCAATCAGTACTATGTGTCATTCACAAATAGAAAACACCATGGAATCTCCTGCTAAGTACTCCATGTTATCTCTTCCATCATCAAAGCAAATAGAACAGGGATCAACAAAAATCATTGATAAAGTCCTATCTCAACAGAAAAATACTCTGAGTCTCCTCCTACCGTTCTTACTCAAGTTTTGGCTCTGCCGTTGTCACCCTTATGTACATCATTGGAAGAACATTGACCTCTAGAAACCTCCATAGGACATCCCTCAAAACTTTATCATAAGCCTTCTCGAGATCAATGAACACCATATGAAGGTCCTTCTTTTTTACCCTATATTTCTCCACTAATCACCGAATAAGTTGAATTGGTTCAATAGTTGACCGCCTCGGCATGAATCCGAACTAATTCTCTGAAATAGACACCCCTTTGCTAAGCCTCATCTCCACCACCCTCTCCTAGACTTTCATAGTGTGGCTTAACAGCTTGATACCACTATACTTGTCACAGTTTAAAATATCACCCTTGTTCTTGTACAATGGAACCATTGTACTCTTCCTCCATTCATTGGGCATCTTGGTAGTATTTGTAATAGCATTAAATAGTCTAGTCAATCACTCTATACCATCCTTGAACATGTTCCTCCAAAAATCTACCAACATTTTATCAGGTTCGATCATCGTCCCTCTCTTCATCCTATTAATATCATGTCTAACATCCTCAACTCTGAACCGCCTGCAATAACAAAAACCTCAATGACTATCAGAGTGTGCCAACTCATTATGCTCAATATCTCTATCTCTTTTTTCATTTAAAAGCCTATGAGAGAAAGCTTTCCGCCTTAGCTTATTGGATTTTTCATCCACTAATACCTCACCCTCCACATCCTTGATGCACTTCACTTGGTCCAAGTCGTGAGCTTTCCTTTCTCTCTCTTTGGCAAGCCTATACAATCTCTTATCTCCACCTTTATTACTTAGCCCCATATATAAGTGCTCAAACACTGCTATCTTAGCACTCATCAATGTCGTCTTTATCTCTATCATTGTCGTCTTATAGATCTCCTTAAGCCTTCACTTTTCATCCTCATCCCTGCACTCCAATTGCTATATATAAGCAATTTTCTTAGCTTACACTTTTCCTTGAACTTTGACATTCCACCACCAATCACCCTAATATCCACCAAAGGTCCCTTTCAAAACCCCTAGTTCCTCAATGGCTACTTTTCTACTGCAACCAACAATAGTGTCCCATATATTGTTCATATCTCCACTACTACTCCAAGCCTCTAAACTACTCAACTTTTCTTCCATCTCTCGAGATAGTGTAGGAGTCAGGCCTCCCCATCTAATCCTAGGTTAGGCATAAATAACCTTCATTTTCTTTTCTATCTTAATCTCTAATTCCATCTCTAGAAGCCTATGTTGGGTGGAAATGTTTTCAACTAGAATAACATTTAAATTATTGCAAAGGATTCTACGACCCTTTCGAAAAAGTAAGTAATCAATCTTAGTCTCAGCTACCATACTACAAAAGGTAGTCAAGTTATTTTCCCCCTTTGGGAAATATGAGTTAGAAATAACTAACTCAAAAGCTTTGGCAAAATCCAAGAGTGATGTCCCACCTCTATTCATCTAAAAAAAACGAAAGCCTCCATAAACATCTTCAAACCCGCTAGTGGTTGCCCAGATATGACCATTAAAGTCTCCCCCAACGAAGATTGTTTCTGTTCTTGGTATGCCTTTCACAACCTCATCCAACTCTTTGCAAAAGAGCCTCTTGACATGCTCATCTAGGGCTACTGGAGGCGCATAGGGACTAACTGCATTCACTACATGCCTACCAACACAAGTTTGATAGACATCATCCTATCATTAATCCTTCTTACCTCAAGCACGCAATACCTAAGCCTCATTTACTGGGATAACTACTCCATTTCTATCCCTAGAACTACCCAAGTACCATAACTTAAATCCGTCTACCTCTTAAACTTTGCTACCTACCCATCTGGTCTCCTGAACACATGTTACATTAATTTGTGTCCACTTAAGACTCTTCACTAGCTCTATGGATTTTTGTGTAAGTGATCCTATACTCCATGACCCTACCCTTAATATAAATAAACCAGTGCCTCTCTTACTACCTGTACCCCTTACCTCCGACCCCAACCGACAACATGACCCTAATTCACCATTAGACCCTATCGCTATTAAATATCTACTAATAATTACTCACTAAGCCATATGATCAAGAAGATACACTCTAGAGAAAACTATACAACCCAACAACACATAATAGTGAAATATAAGCTATACTACTAAACAAACAATCGGGTACAAAAGCAGGATGAATAAGCGGGTAAAGTTAATAAAATATTATATGTAAGCTCACAAAACATAATAAATGGTAAATACAGAAATATATGATAAATATAGGAATATATGGTAAAAGTCAACACAACAAGGAAGAAACAACAACACAAATATGTAAAGAGCAAGAAATAGAAGCAACTAAATGGATACAATTGATTAAAATAAGAAATAACAAGAGACTAGAAGATATCACCTAGAATTCTGGTCAAAATATTGTTGAATATTGTTGGAAGTACTGGAAAATGTAAGTTGTAGACATTGCCGGAAAACTTTCTGCTTCTCGCTCGAAAGTACTAGAAAAGATCTTTAACCTCGCCGTAGAGAACTTCTGGTGAGTTAGTCCAGCGAGTAGTAGATTCTGACGAAATTTTTTGATGACATCTACAACTTATATTTTCCAGTACTTCCAGCAACATTCAACATGTTGACCAGAACTCCAGGTGATATCTTCCAATCTTTTGTTATTTCTTAATTTAATCAATTGTACTCGTTTATTTGCCTTCTATTTCTTGCCCTCTACATATTTGTTTTGTTGTTTCTTGCTTGTTGTGTTGACATTTACCATATATTCCTAGATTTATCATATATTTCTATATTTAGAATTTATTATATTTTGTGAGCTTACATATCATATTGTGTTGTCCTTACCAACTTATTCATCTTGATTTTGTACCCAATTGTTTGATTAGTAGTATACCTTATATTTAACTGTTTTGTATTGTTAAGTTGTACAGTTTTCTTTAGATTGTATCTTCTTGATCTTAGTAGCTTAGTGAGTCATTAGCTCTTAGTTTAGTGGCGTTAGGATTTAATGGTGATTTAAGGTCATGTCATTGATTGGGGACGGAGGTAAGGCATAGGGGTAGTAAGAGAGGCACAAGCTTAGTTAAGTTAATGGTATGGTCATGGAATATAGGATCACTTGCAAGGAAATCCATAGAGCTAGTGAAGAGTCTTAAGAGGAGACAAATTAATATAGCATATGTTCAGTAAACCAAACGTGCAGGTAACAAAGCTCGGGACATAGACATGTTTAAGTTAGAGTACTCGGGTGGTTTAAGGGATAGAAATGGAGTAGGTATCCTAGTAGATGAGGACCTTAGGGATTATATTGTTGAGGTTTGAACGATTAATGATAGGATGATATCTATTAAACTTTTGGTTGGTAGGCATGTAGTGAATGTAGTTAGTGCCTATGCTCCTCAAGTGGGCTTAGATGAAGATGCCAAAAGGCTCTTTTGGGAAGAGTTGGATGAGGTTGTGAAAGGCATACCAAAGAGAGAAAAAATCTTCATTGAGGGAGACTTTAATGGGTATATCGAGACAACAACTAGAAGGTTTGAAGATGTTCATGGAGGCTTTGATTTTTGAGAGAGGAATGGAGGTGGGATGTCTCTCTTGGATTTTTCCAAAGCCTTTGAGATAGATTATTGCTAGCTCATGATTCCCACAGTGGGAAAATCAGTTGACTACCTTTTATAATACGATAGCGAAGACTCGGATTGATTACTTACTTCTACTGAAGAGTGATAGAAACCTTTGAAAGAACTGCAATGTTATTCCGAGTGAAAACATTTTCACTCAACATAGGCTTCTAGTGATGGATTAAGATATTAAGAGAGAAAAGAAGATGAAGAAAGTTATTTATTCCCACCCAAGGATTAGGTGGAGAGGCTTGACTCTTGCCCTTTCCCGAGAGAGGGAAGAAAAGTTAAGTAGTTTAGAAGCATGGAGTAGTAACGTAGGTGTGATCTATATATTTGACACTACTACTGGTTGCATTAGAAAAGTAGATAAAAAGGTACTAGGGGTTTCAACAGGGACCTTTGGTGGACATCATGGTAACTGGTTATGGAATTAAGAAGTTTAAGGCGAAGAGAAAGCTAAGAAAACTACTTATACAAAGTCATTGAAGTGTAGGGACGACAACGAAAAGTGAAGGCATAAGGATATTTATAAGATGACAAAGACAAAAGCGAAGACGATGTTGATGAATCCTAAGACAGCAGCATTTGAGCGCTTGTATGTGGAGTTAAGTGTAAAGGTGGGGACAAGAGATTGTATAGGTTCATTGAAGTGAGAAAAATTAAAGCTCGTGACTTGAACCAAGTGAAGTGCATCAAGGATGAAGAGGGTGAGGTATTCGTAGATGATCCTTCCATTGATCTATGGTGGGAAACATACTTTCATAAACTCGTAAATGAAAAAGAAGATAGAGCTATTGTGTTGGATGAGTCGGAAACTGCGATAGTCATCGAGATTTTTGTTATTAAAGACCTTTTAAAGTTGAGGAGGTTAAACATGCTATTAGTAGGATGAAGAGAGGGAGGGCGATTAGTGTCGATGAGATTCCGGTAGATTTTTTGAAGAAAATCATTAAGGATGGTATAGAGTGGTTGACTAGACTGTTCAATGCTATTATTAAGACTGCCAAGATGCTTGATGAATTAAGGAGGAGTATAATGGTCACATCATAAGAGAACAAGGGTGATATTCAAAACTTTAACAATTACTGGGGCATCAAGTTTTTAAGCCACACTATGAAGGTCCGTGAGAGATTGGTGGAGATGAGGGTTAGAAAAGGAGTGTATATTTCAGAGAATAGTTTGGATTCATGTTGGGGCGATCAACTATTGAAGCAATTAATCTTGTTCAGGTGTTCTTTGATATCAAGAAGGCCTTTGACAAAATATCGAGGGATGTCCTATGGAGGTGTCTAGAGGTGAAAGGTATCCCAATGGTGTATATTAAGGTTATAAAAGACATGTACAATAGAGCCGAAACTCGAGTAAAAATGCTGGGAGGAGACTCAGAGTATTTTCCTGTTGAGATTGGACTTCATCAAGGATCTATGTTGAGCCCTTCTCGGTTTGCCTTGGTGATGGATATGCTGACACGGTCTATTCAAGAGGAGGCTCCATGGTGTATGCTATTTGAGGATGCATAGTACTTATTGACAAGACTTAGGATAAAGATAATGATAAATTGCAGGTATGGAGACAAACTTTGAAATCCAAAGGGTTCAAACTACGCAGGACCAAAATAGAATACTTGGAGTGTAAATTCAGTATTGCGAGGGATGAAGCAGACATTGTTGTGAGGCTTGCCACTCAACCAATTCCTAAGAGAGATAATTTTAAATATCTAAGGTGCATCATTCAGAATAGTGGCAATATTGACAATGGCATCACACATTGTATTGGGGTAGCATGGATTAAATGGAGGCTCGCCTCTAGTGTATTGTGTTATAAGATGATAAAACCTAAATTTAAAGGTAAGTTTTATAGAACTGTTGTTAAACCGTCTTTTTTGTACGTGATGGAGTTTTGGCCAATCAAAGACTCATATGTTAGAAAGATGTAGGTTGCGGAGATAAGGATGTTGAGTTAGTTGTGTGGACATACCAGGAGTGATAAGATTAGGAATGAGACTATTCGTTAGAAGTTAAAGGTGGACTCTATGACTTTTAAGATTAGGGAAGCGTGACTATGATAGTTTTGACATGTGCAGAGAAGAATTACTAATGCTCTTATTAGGAGGTGCGAGAGGTTAGATTTAGGGGTTATACGAGTAGATGTAGACAAAAGAAGTATTGGGGGGAGGTGATCAGACAAGATATTGCGAAACTTGATCTTACTAAGGACATGACCACAGATACAAAGGAGTGGAGGCCGCGCATTAGAGTAGTAGGCTAATAAGTTAGTATGGATAGGTTGATGTCTGGCCTTGGGATATAGTGGGGTAGTAGTATTAGTCGTGTCTTTATATCATATGTTGTCATTATCCGTCTAATTTGTGTTATTTTTATCGTATTTACATACTATCATGTACTTTTCATTATTAATCACTGTTCCTTCTCTCTTTGTCTTTTGTCATGCCCCAGGAGGGTACCCTTGGCATGGCCAGTACTCAGAGACTATTGCTTGTCCCCAAACGGACCACTCGGTCTCAGCACATTTGTTCAATCACATTTAAGTAGTGGAAGACATCCATGAACAAGAATATTTAAAGAAAAGAATTGACAGTGATAAATAAAGGCAAAAGGCCAAACAATCCTCCATCAACTAAGTAAGACTAGTGTGAACAAAACTAGCCAATAACAACTTCCAATCACAACTCAACAGTCTAGTCTATGAAGCCTCTAAAACATCTTACTACGTGGTGCCAATGATAGACCCATGGATACCTCTAAATAGAATAAAATACGTCTAAAACTCAAAGCTAGAACAAAAATATGATATCCTCAAAAAGTAGGGGAGGGCTCACCAATCGTCTGAAAGCAAGTAGATCCTCTACGAGGCGCCGGTTGATGACCGCTAGTACTTGTCTCTGCATCATGGAAAGATGCAAGACCAAATGGACATTAGTAGGTGGAAAGTACGTGTATGTAAAATGGCAGAAAAAACTTGTAAAGGAGGAATAACATCAACTCATATATCGCAACTCAGAAAGTAGAAAATCAGTCATCATGACAAGAATCTAAAGTAAGAATGCAATTTCGACGATGACTACTCATCCATTATCTATGTATCATCCACTCAGAGTACTATCGATGCCTAATTGGGAGTTTCTCTAACCGAAAACCATCACCTATGAGCCGGTGATGATATAACGAAGTGATGTCATTGCCACATCCAGCCAATACCTTGCCGGGAGTGTAGGACAACCAATTAATGGATCCGAAATCAGTAACATCAAGTCCTCATTTTGTGACAATAGGAAACATCTGATTTGACGATTCAATCTTTATTGAGTTCGAATTGGACTTACTTTTACTTAATTCGATGCTTAATACTTCTCCCAAGACTCAATATGCTCATAAAACATCAACCCTATTGTTAACTCATACATCTAGTCTCATTGGACATTTATCAACTCAACTCGTCACATAAACCATCTACCCTTTTGGGTACATTATTTTTAGGTTCAAGTCTTAACTCATCTGGACTCAATCATGCATCATTCTAATTCATAGCATTTAGGATAACAAATGTAGAATTTAAAGAATCTAGGGGTTCCATATACTCTTTAGACTCTAATTATGCTCATACATGCTCATTTAAGTAAAATATGTGATACTAGTAAGAAATTATGCTAGGGTTCATATAGTATGGCAAAATCATGTAATTCAAGTATTTAATTCATAAAAATGGCAATTCATGCAAAATTATATAGATATGCATTAGAATTTAAGAAAAACCTTCAAGAAACATTCATGGGGGAATCAGTTTACTCACATCACCATTAATCCGAGTTATGGGGCACATGGAAGAGCAAAATCCATGTTTTGGTTAGCCTTACATACATGGAAGTTTTGAACCTTGAAGTATCTTGGAAGAATTCTCAATTTTTCCTTCAAACCCTAGCCCTTTTTCTCTCTTGAAACCTTGCTTCTACATTTACGAGGGTGTTTTAGCGTAAAAAGATTAATCTGACATGTCTATTGCTTTATTTAGGTGTAAAAACGTCAATCCTACACTTTGAAAGGGTGGTAAAGAACAAAATTAACCTTTCTTAAAAAATTGTCAAAAAATGTCTACGGGCCCATTTATGGCTCGTAGAAAGTTCCACGGCCCGTAGGGATCCTTCTGTAAAGTTTTCGTCTAATTTTATGGTTCGGGTTCACCTTTACGGTCCCATTTTACAGCCCGTAGAAGGTTCTACGACCCGTAGATGGGTTCGTAATGTTTGGGACAAAAAATTAAAGTTTCAGGGCTTTGTTCCACAAATTAGCAGACGGGTCTTACTTTAATTTACGGCCCATAAAGAGGTTTTGTAGAACAATTCTGCAACTGGCAGTCTCTAGTGAAATGGCCATTACGTTTGACTCCGAACTCCAATTGAGGTAAACTAGTTTTGTTGGAAAGATAATTAAAAGGGATTTAATTTGGTAGGTTATAGGATACCTAATTCTTTGCTTGGTTAGATTTATGGTCATTTAAAGGTGACCCTTGGACAATCCAACACTAGAAACTCAATCTATAGGAAGGTTCTGAACTCGACTAAGTACTAGAGGTCCCTTGTGACCCTAATACACTCCCCATATATAAGAATGCAGCTTAAAACATAATTGCATGTGAGGATAGAATTATAGGGTGTCACAATATCCTCCCCTTGGGGTGATTAGTCCTCAAATGATGAGCAATTTAGGAGACTTATCAAAAAGGAACTTGAATACTCAGATACCCATACTTTGGGAATCAACTTTAACTCAGAATTTAGAATTAAAGACCACTTCTAACATCACCACTAGGCACAAATACAGTCAAAGACATGCATACTTAAACATAGACTCAAGAAAAGCATCAATTCAAAGATAAGAACTTAACTCAACAATGAAAACGTAACTCAGAGGGTAGAATGAATAGTTACCATCAATTTTTGATCATTAGAAGGCACGAATAGATAAGGGTATATACCCTTCATATCCACTTTAGCTTTCCATGTAGCCTCTTCAAAAAGTTGACTTCTCCACAACACCTTTACAGACGCAACCTCTTCGGTTCTCAACTTGCGAACCTAACGACCAAGGATTTGGACTGGGACCTCTTCATAACTCAAATTATCCTTCACTCAAAATGCTTTCAACAGGCACAACCAAGGACAGATATCTCAATAACTTCTTAAGCATCGAAATGTGGAAAATCATATGGATTGCTGCTAACTCTGATGGAAGCTCTGACTCATAAGCTACGTTTTCCACTCTCTTCAAAATTTGGTAGGTACCAATGTATCGAGGACTCAACTTTTCGTCCTTCTCCAATCTCATCACACCCTTCATAGGTAACACTTTCAAATACACTCGACATTGACCTCAAACTCCATGTCTCTTCTTCTAATATCAGTGATGAATCTGTGCAGTTCTCAATCTCTCTTAGATAATCTTTACCTTCTCCACAGCCTTATGTACCAAGTCTGGACCTATCAACCCTGCTTCACCTACCTCAGACCATCCAATCCGCGATCTACATCTCCTCCCATAGGGGGCCTCATAAGGAGCCATTTAGATGCTCGAATGAAAGCTGTTGTTATAAGGAAACTTAATCAAAGGAAAGTGGTCATCCCAATTACCATTGAAGTTAATGATCCAAGCCCTGAGCATATCCTCCAAAGCTTGTATCATTCACTCTGCCTAACCATCCATTTGAGGATATAAAGTAGGACAAAGGTTCACCTTTGAACCTAGCCCTTTCTAAAAGGACTTCCAGATTTAAGGAGTGAACTAAGTCTCTTTATCTGATATGATGGGCAAAGGAACTCCATGCAATCTGACTGTCTTCCTTGTGTATAACCAAGAATAACCCTCTGCAGTGTTTGTTATGTCTACCTCTAAGAAGTTTGCAGATTTTACTATCCGATCAACTATCACCCAAATTGAATCATGCTTTCTTTGGGACCTCGGTAAGCTTGTAACGAAGTCTATGTTAATCACCTCCCATTTTCACTTTGGAATCATAAAAGTTTGAGCTACTCCACATGGCCTTTGGTGCTCAACTTTAACTTGTTGGCAATTCGATCACTTGGAAACGAAGTCAGCAATGTATTTCTTCATTCCACTCCACCATTAGACTTCCCTCAAGTCTTGGTACATCTTGGTAGACCTTGGATAGATACAATATCTAGAATTATGCTCCTCTGCCATGATTCTCTCTCGAACACCATCAACATCTGGAACACACGATCTGCCTTAATACCTCAATACTCCATCCCTCTTTTTTGCGAAAGTCGTTTTGCTTATGCACATCCGCCTTCAATTGTAATAAAACAGGATCTTAATCTTGTTTCTCCTTCACCTCTACTACCAGAGATAATGCAAACCCATTATGTACATGCACTTCTCCTTCGCCTAATTCATGTAGTTGAACTCCCAATTGTGCCAGTCGATGGACCTCTTTGGCTAACTCCTTTTTCTCTTGATCCACACGGGCGGTGCTCCCCATGGATAACCAGCTAAGAGCATCAGCAATCACATTAGCATTACCTGGATGGTGAAGGATGTCATGTCATAGTCCTTGAGCAACTCAAAACATCTCCTCTGCCTTAAGTTAAGCTCTTTCTAGGTGTAGACATACTACAAGCTCCTGTGGTTTCTGATTACATCCACGTATTCTCCATACAAGTAGTGGTGGAAAATCTTTAGTGCAAACGACATCGTAACCAATTCTAACTCATTAGATGGATAGTTCCTTTCATGGTTCTTGAGTTGTCTAGAAGCATAGCTACAACCTTACCCCTATGCATCAAAACACATCCCAATCCCACTCTAGAAGCATCACAGTGGATCACAAAATCATCAGTCCCTTCAGGTAGAGTCAACACTGGTGCAGTCGTTAATCTGGTTTTCAACTCTTCTAAACTCTTCTCACACTCATCAGACCATTGAAACTTAGCTTTCTTTTGAGTAAACTTAGTCAATGACAAGGATAAAAAAGAGAGTCCCTCAATAAGTCTGTGGTAGTAACTTGCCAGACCTAGAAAAATTCTTATGCCAGTCGGAGATGTGGGTCTAGGCCAATTCATAACTTCCTCAATCTTCTACATGTCTACTCGAATATCATCACCTGAGATAACATGGAACAAAAAAGACATTGATTCAAGCCAGAACTCACATTTTCAAAATTTGGCATGCAACTCCTTATCTCTAAGGGTTTGAATATCAATTCAAAGATGATCAACATGCTCTTCCTTATCTCTGGTGTGCACCAATATATCGTCAATGAACACAATCATGAACATATCAAGGTACTGTCTTAATACTCTGTTCATCAAGTCTATGAAAGCGGCAGGAGCATTTGACAATCTGAAGGACATAACTAGAAATTCAAAGTGATCATATTGGGTTTGAAAAGTCATCTTCGGGATGTTACATTCTCTCATATTCAACTAGTGATAGCCTAATATGAGGTCTATCTTGGAGAAAAACAGTGGCACCCTGAAGTTGGTCAAAAAAGTCATCAATCCTCGTAAGGGGATGTTTGTTCTTAATGGTCACCATATTCAACTAAAGGTAATCTATACACATCCTGAGGGAACTATCTTTCTTTTGCATGAAATGGACTGGAGCACCCCATGGTGAGACACTGGGCCTAATAAATCCCTTGTCAAAGAGATCCTTCAATTGCTTTTTCAATTCTTTCAACTCTGTAGGAGCCATTCTATATGGCGAAATAGAGATAGGCTAGTAATTAGGGAGAACATCGATCCTAGAGTCAATCTCCTTATCAGGAGGGACTCTAGGCAAATTATTAAGAAAGATATCAGGAAACTCATTGACAACTGGAACTGACTCCAAATGTGGAGACTCTATATCATCATCCTTAACTCACACAAGGTGATAGATACAACCTTTAGAAATTAGCTTTCTGTCCTTAAGGTAGGATATAAACTAACCTTTAGGTGCAATAGAATCACCCTTCCACTCTACGACAGGCTCATTTGGAAACTGGAATTTGACAGTTTGCATTCCACAATCAATAGAGGGATAACAGGCATGAAGCCTATCCATGCCAAGAATCACATCAAAGTTAATCATCTCTAACATAACCAAGTCTGCCAAAGTATTTGAATAATTGATAGACACCGTGCAATCTCTATATACACTCTCAGCTAGAATAGACTCACCAGTAGGAGTAGCAACACTGAAGGGCTCAAGAACACATTCAGGAAGGATCTCAAACTTACTAGCCACATATGGAGTTACAAATAATAAAATGGCACCTGGGTTAAGCAAAACATATACATCATATGAAAAGACTTGAAGCAAACCCGCAACATCTAGTGCAACTTCCTAATTTTGTTGATTTTCCATTACATACAGACGATTTGCACCCTTACTTATATTAGTTATGGCATGTCTATATTGTGCTGCTGAAGATTGAGCTTTATTACCTCCATCACCCTTTCTCCTCATTGAGTACTCATTATAGAAGTGACCATTCTATCCGTACCTATAGCAAGCATTTGAGCCCTCACGATACTCACTATATAGAGTTTACCACACTTGCCACATGGTGGTTTCCCCCTCGAACTTTGAGTCACACTAGCTTGGGATTAAGAACCCTGAGCTCTGTAATTCTGATAGCCCTGAGACTTCTGATCATACTTGTTGCTCGGAGTCAGTGCACTTGCTGAAGATGGTGCATAGTTCAAGGACCTCTTCTGAAACTAAGACCTGTCCCTTTTACCTTGCTTATTCTGGCTAGGCTCATGCCCTGCTGACTTAGCGTTTTTGCTCAACCTTGAGTCACATTATCTTGGGATTAAGAGCCCTGAGCTTTGTAATTCTTATAGCCCAGAGACTTCTGATGATACTTGTTGCACGGAGTCGGTGCACTTGCTGAAGATAGTACATAGTTCGAATACCTTTTCTGACAATAGGACTTGTCCCCTTACCTTGCTTATGCTGGCTAGGCTCATGCCCTGCTGGCTTAGCTTTTTGCTCAAGTAGTCCTCCCAATCTCTCTGCTTATCCTCCTCAAGTTATTACACATAGACCATAAGACTAGAGATGTCCATATCCGAAATTAGCAATGTCACTTTGCACTCCTTTTTCACGCGCTTGCCCAAGCCATATATGAACTTTCTCATCTTAGACCTCACATCGGGGACCATCATCAAAGCATACCTGGATAGCTTTATAAATTTGAGGCTATATTGTTTGATAATCATCCCTTCCTTCTTCAAGTTAACAAACTCCTCTACCTTCGCTTCCCTCAACTCTCATGGAAAAATGTGATCAAGAAAGGCACCCTCAAAGTAATCCCAAATGGCAGGTTCAGTAAAAACTTTGATAATGTTTTGGGGGTCTTCCTCAACCTTTGATCTAGTAAAAACTACTGGGTTCATTCCCAGTAAATCTCTCAGTCTTGTGGTAGTTGTTGGCTGTTGTGAGTTAGAACAAGGAGTCTCTGAACTCCGATCCCACACAGAGCAGCTACCAGTTGAGTGAGCATGGTGATAGCCCCTCTGAAGTCAGCCTCTGTAGTAGGAGCAGTAGGTGTCTATGGAACGTCAGTGACTCTGGCTGGTCAACCTGACCTCTCGTTTCCATCTGAGTAGGCACCTCCAAAGTGGGATTCCCAGTATTGCTGGATGAAGCATCCCTCTGGGTCACGGTACGTTTTAGAGGCATGATATGCAAGCACATAATGGACAAGTTAGAAAAGAGCTTTGTAGAGCTTTTAACTCTTATCGTAAGAACTCAAGGAAGTGAGACAACTCCGAATGTCCTAAGCCTCCTACTCGTTAAGTGTGGTGCACAAGACAACCATAAACTAGACTCTACTAGACACGACTTTTTAGACTCCCTAGAACTCTTGAGCTCTGTTCTCTGATACAAAGTTTGTCACGCCTCAGGAGGGTACCCATGGTGTGGCCAGCACACAGAGACAATTCCTAGTCCCCGAGCGAACCACTCGATCTCATCACATTCGATCAATCACATTCAATTAATGGAAGACATCCATGAATTAGAATATGTAAAGAAAAGAACTGAAAATGATAAATAAAGGCCAAAGGACGCACAATCCTCCATCAACTATGTAAGACAAGTGTGAAAGAATCTAGCCAATAACAACATCCAATCACAACTCAATAGCCTAGTCTATGAAGCCTCTAAAACATCTGACAACATGGTGCCAATGATAGACCCATGGCTTCCTCTAAATAGAATAAAGTGTGTCTAAGACTCAAAGCTACAACAGAAATGTGATATTCTCCGAAAGTAGAGGAGAGCTCGCCAACTGACTGAAAGCAAGTAGATCCTCAATGGGACGCCTGTTGATGATAGCTAGTACCTGTCTCTGCATCATGAAAAGATACAGGTCCAAATGGATGCCAATAAGCGGAATGTACGAGTATGCAAAATGGCAAAAAGAAACATGTAAAGGAAGAATAACATCAAGTCATATATCTCAACTTAGAAAGTAAGAAACTCAATCATCATGTTAAGAATGTAAAGTAACAATGCAAGACAATGAATACTCATCCATCATCTATGTATCATCCACTAAGAATACTATGAAGGCCTAATTGGGAGTTTCTCTAATCGACAACCATCACATATAAGCCAGTGGTGATACAACAAAGTGATATCGTTGCCATATCCATCCCATATGTCACAACCCAAGCCTAGGTCCTAGATGTGACATGGCGAATGGGAACTCGAAGGGACCCAAAAAAGCCTTTTAGCATATCAATCACACCTCTTTGGTCGCGGAAGCAAAGTAAACAACAACAAGAGATATATAAAATGGGAAGTGGGACTAAGGGATATCTTGAATATAGACAAGCATCAGATTTCAAACTTATAACACAATAACATCATAATATCCAACATACATCTCTAACGTGGAATGGAGCGGGGCCCAAGACTCTTTTCGAGCTCACACTCATAATGTCAAATGTTCATCATAAAGATGTCTTAAAATAGCAAGAAAAGTAGATAGTGTCCTCGAACTTGAGGACTCACCAAGCTTGTCTTTGATGTATCTCACTAGCCACGTGGAGGATGATCAAGAGGAGCTCTGAGCTACATGGTGATATCAGATAGGCAAAAAGTATGTGTTAGTACGTTTGAATGTACAAAGAATGTAGGATGGAATGCAACAAGACATAAGCCAATATAGTCCAAATGCATAGTAATAGGCAATAGATAAGCATAATATCAATATGGCATGCATGATCAATGCTTAAAGTAAAACATGTTTATAAATCATTCAACATGCATAGAACATGATACCTATGTGAGAAGAGACCTCAACTGACAAAGAATAATACCAAGGAAGCTACAACTTAGAATCCCGATGATTACCCCTCATAGGTAAAGAGGTTGTTTACTTGCCAAGGTAAATTATACTTCACCTTACGGGAACAAGACCCATTTCATATAAAGTAACCCTCCTTACGTGAACATGACCCATTTCGGAAAAGGATTTCAATAAGAAGTGCACTAAATCGATCCACTAGTAAAGCAAGGGTAAAGTATACTCCTATGTTGGCGCATAGTTTGAGGTAAAGAATATGAACCCACGAAGATGGTCAATGTCACATCCAATATATCGATACTAAACCTAATCCCACGAAATAATTGATATAATCAGACTTTAGCAATTTTTAAGAGACATGGAAACATGACATGAGTAGCTCTAAATTATCTTTCATCTTTAATGGCAAGCTTAACTTTAAAACATAAGAACAGATCATCATCAAACATTACCCTTTTATTAACATCAAAGGCCTACAAGAGGTCAAAACTTTGAAAAAGGGCTTAATCTGGCATTTACAATATCATCAACATTTTCATGAACTCAATACATTTTTGAAAGCCCAAAATCATCATAAAGTTACTTGACTCATAAATCATGCAATAGAGCATCAATAACTCTAGGAATCCTTGTGAAGACATTTTATCAAATACTTGGTGGATGTATAATGCTCATCCAAAATCATGTAATTCAAGAGTTTAATAATATGAGAAAACTCAATGCAAATCAACCCACCAATATATAGAAAACCCTCATATAGGATACCTTGAAATCCAACATCAAATCTCATAATAGATCATAGTTTCATAGCTCAAAACATGTATAGTCTCAATAGACAAAACCCACTCATAATACAAGCTTGAAATAGATCATCATGTATAATAAATCAACATTTCATAAAACCCCAACATAATTTATATTCATAATCCATAATAAGAGATACCCATAGAGGATACAACTTGAAAACATGCAATTTTCATAAAATAGAAAGATAGGGCTCCATGACTGAAAGTATCCAATGGATGAAACCCACATACCTAAATTTGGGGATTCCTTGATGTAGACTTGAAGCTTGAATGGAGCTCATGATATCCAAAATTAAACTAAAGACACTTGAATTTTGATGAAATATTTGGTTAAGTCATGGAGAGGGTTTTGAGAGTATCTTGAGTAATATAGAGTTGAAAAATGGCTAAGTATAGGCATTTTCACACATAAGCGGGGATGGAGCCATGACCCCAAGGCCCTTGGGCCGAAATGCAAAATACACTGGTTTGTGCCCTTGGTACGATGCGGACCAGACACGAAGTTCGTCCAAAACTAATTTGCGCCCTTGGCGCGTCGCGTCCAGGGCATGTATGGCCACTAGAAATCTAAAATTAGCGAAAATTATTTTTCGCTACTGGTCCTCTGAAATCTAGGTTATACCCATTTCCCACTCAATTTTACCCCCTGATCAAGAATATGAAGTCGAATTTTTGATATCACGCATAGATTTTGAGAAATATGGAAATTACGATTCTGGTCATTTTCGAAGCACATTTTGGGGATTTTTTGAGGCGTTTCAATATCTCCCCCACACAATAATTTTGAGACATATGGAAATTACGACTATGGGCATTTCTAAAGCACATTTTGGGGCATTTTTGGGGCGTTTCAATATTTTCCCCTTGGGAATATTTGTCCCCGAATGTCAAAGAAACTACACAAGAGAAGTATCATGAAGATTTCAGCCCGATAAGAATGCAACAAATGCATCTAAACATCCTTTTCTAAAGATCTCAACATGAATGTCAAAAATCACCATAAACTTGTCAACATAAACATGAATGCATGCAAAATGATATAAGGGCTAAAACTTAAGACTTGTAATCATTTAGGGGGCTTAATTAGTACCTTCAGCTTAAGTAGAGTAGAAGAGATATGAATATCGCTTTCTCATGTCTGCCTCGGCTTCCCATGTGGCACTTTCAACTTGTTGGTTCTTTCAAAGGACCTTGATGGAAGCTACATCTTTGTTTCTCAACCATTTCACTTGTCTATCCAAAATCTCCACCGAGACCTTCTCATAAATCAAATTATCTTCTACAACACCCACAATATCCAAGGGCACTATAGCACTTGGGTCACCCACACACTTTCTCAATATGGACACAATGAAAGACAGGATGTACCATGTCCATCTCTATAGGCAAGGAACTCATATGCAACCTTACCTATCCTCCTTAAAAGTCTATAAGGACCCACAAACTTTGGGAATAACTTCCCCTTCTTGCCAAACTGGACCACACCCTTTATGGGTGAGACCTTCAAATACAGCCAATCACCAACCTTAAACTCGAGATCTCTTCTCCTCACATTGGAATAGGACTTCTATCTACTTTGGGCTATTTTTAATCTTTCCCTAATAAACCTCACTTTCTCTAAGGCTTCCAAGACCATATCAAGACCTAGTAAAGTCATTTCCCCCTCTTCAAACCACCTAAACCAGGGTTCTACAATGCCTACCATAAACAGCTTCAAATGGAGCCATACCAATACTTGAGTGGTAGCTATTGTTGTATTACAAACTCAATGAGTTGAAGATGTTCATCCTAAATACCCTTAAACTTCAAAACACAAGCTCTAAGAATATCTTCAAGAATTTGGATAGTTCTCTCCGCTTAACCATCCGTTTGAGGGTGAAAGGTCGTGCTAAGCTTAACCTTGGTACCAAGACCTCTATGGAAGGACCTCCAAATGTAGAAGTAAATTGAGCACCACGATTCGAAATGATAGAAAAGGGCACCCCATGTAATCTAACTAACTCATGAATATATAATTTTGTATGATCTTCGGCATCGTAAGTAGTTTTGACCGATAGGAAGTGAGCCAACTTTGTCATTCTATCCACCACAACCTAAATAGAGTAAAAATGTTTCGTAGTTTTAGGTAAGCCAACCACAAAATCCAAGTTTATTTCTTCCGAATTCCAAGTAGCAATTTCTATATCTTCGACTAGGCCACCCAACCTTTGATGTTCGGTTTTCACTTGTTGGTAATTGTAGCATCCGGATATAAACTTGACAATGTCTCTCTTCCCACCACCCCACCAATACACTTCCCTCAAGTCTCTATACATCTTTATAGAATCGTGGTAAATTGAATAGGATGAATTATGGGCGTCTTTCAAGATTAATTCTTTGAAATCATCCATATCTGACACACAAAATCTACCTTCATACCTAAGGGCATCATCTCCCCCTTGGGAGAAAACCTCTACTTTTCCATCTTTCACCAAGGCCTTCAACTCTAGCAAGGCGGGAACAAGATCTTGTTTTGCCTTTACCTCCTCAATCAAAGAAGATTTAGAACCATCAACAACAACTACACCCCCATTATCCACTTCATTCAACCTAACCCCCAATCTAGCCAAACGATGAACCTCTCTAGCCACCTCTTTGCCACCATTATCAATAACCCTTTTCCAAAATCCCTTAATTGCTCCTTCAACTTCTTCAACTCCATCCGGATTATACGGTAAGGAGGAATAGAAATGGGTTGAGTATCAGAAAGGAGTTCTATACCAAAATCTTTTTCTCTTTTGGGAGGAACAGTGGGAAGCTCATCGGGAAAGATATCAAGAAACTCATTAACCACCGAAACCAGCTCAATATGAAGGACTTTGGACTCAACATCCCTAACCTTTTGAAGATGATAGAGATAACCCTTAGAAATCAACTTTTGGGTTTTAAGAGAAGAAATTAATCTACCCTTGGCCACCACATCACAACTTTCCTACTCAAAGATGGATCCATTAGGGAATTGGAATTTAACTCTATGGGTTCTACAGTCAATAGAAGCATAATATGCATGCAACCAATCCATCCCAAGAGTGACATCACAATCCACCATATCTAATTGAACAAAACCACAAGGTAAGATTTTATGTAAAATGAACATGGAATAATTTCTATAGACTCTTCTAGCAACAATGGACTCACAAATGGGGGTAGAAACTTCATAAGGTTCACACAATGATTCGAGACTAACATGAAGCTTTTAAGCAACTAAAGGAGTAATAAAAGAAAGAGTGGCACCCTGGTCTATCAATACATACACATTAAAATCAAAAACTTTTAACATACCTATGAAGCACCATGCCAAGTCCTCAAAGCCCCTAGTAACCCATGTACAATGTCTGGACTCGTGATCCTTTGTACCACACTGAAAACATGCACTCAAACCAGCTAAAAAATCTCCCGTGTAATCCTTCCCATACTTGTGGCATAGAGGAGAAGCTTGAACACAAACACCCTTACCTTTCCTGTGAACATATCGACGATCACCAATCTTGAGGCCCATATTTCCATACCCAAAGCATGCACCCGTGTTTTTTAGACATGTGCCACAATGATTTCTCCTACATTTTTGGCACCTAGGATGGGTCATCCCACCATTGCCATTGGTCTTAGCATAAGAGAGCCTCACTTCAAATTGCACCTTTCTTCGCCCTTCCTTTAATTTGAGGCCACCGAGCAACCCTTCATCTTATTGCACAACACTGCAATATTTGAAGCAATTTGCAAGCCCTACCAAGCACCCTCCTTGATGTTTCTGTCCACACCCTTGACAAGTGGAAAAAGGGTCATTTTCTTTGGGTACTCAGGCACCGGTAATCTTGTAGAAGATGAAGCCCCCTCAACTCAGGCTCTCTTGGCCTTTTTCTCCCCGTCTTACCATTTGAGCTCTTGAGGGTGCCAACTAAATTGTTGGCCTAGGTGGTCATAGCTTTGACTAATATGCATAACGCATTACGAACCACCTGAACGACCACAAAAAGTGCCCGAAAATGTGACTCAAAAGTGCTCCGAATCATAATTTCCATATATCTAAGAATTTGTTTGTTATTTTCAAAATCCTACTTCATGTTCCTGTTCAGGAGGTAAAATTGTGTGGAAATTGGGTCAAACCCGAATTTTAGAGCAACCATACTAAAATTCAAAAATCGCAAAAATGCTATTTAGAAGGGTTAACTTTGAAGGCGAATATCTCTTAGCACACTAAGAACTGAGTGGCCCACGATATACCAACTTAAAGCTGTTAAAATTAGCTTTCCAGCACACTTTGTTTCACCTTATTCCGTGTTCGGATGAAGGACTTATGCCGATTTTCATTGAACTCATTTGTGCAAAAAAGGCAATCTCCAGAGATAAATCCACCTTACTTTTGCGACGTGCCCCTGTTATTTTTGGTGCTTGTTTTAATGTTTTCGGTTCAAGAATTTTATGCCTTGAGCCTAAGGGTTCCCATACTTGAAAGTACCTATACTTAGCCTTATTTCACCCTCATATCATCCTAAACATTCCCCAATACTCATTCAAATACTTAGACTCATATTTCACCCTAAATTCAAGTCCAAAACTCAAGACCAATCTTAAGGATTTCATCAAGTATCTCATTCAAGCTTCAAGCCCATTTCCAATCTTCTACAGAGGTTCTCCAAAGTCAAGGTATGTCGTATTGAACCATTGGGTCCTTTCACCTATGGTGTATAAGCCTCTTTTTTACTAATATTGCATGATGTAAAGTTGATTTTACATATGAGTCTTGTATATTGAGAAATTTACCGCACAGTGATTTGAGATCATGCAAGTCTGGTTGTTTTTAGGATGTTTTGATCTATGAATCTTGGATCAATTATAAGTTTTGATGAGGGATTTTGATGTGTATGTCTTGGGTGTGTTGCAAGGTGTTGGTTTATGATTTTACAATAGATTTTCTTGCATTATTTCATCTCTAAATTGTATAGTCTTTTACCCCCATTACACACCCACCAAGTGTTTGATAAAATTACAAGTTATGAATCTTGAGGAATTGAAAGTCCAAAGCATGAGATACGATTTGAATGACAATATGATGATGAAATGAGATTATGTATAAGATGAATCCTATATAAAGTTTTATACTAGGGTGATGGGTGCTATAAGTACTAACCTATCAAGTGGTTTGTACTTGGGAAATCTAGTATACTGGGCTGATGGGAGCTATCATCACTCTAAACTTGATGAGTGGTTTGTACCTCACACACTAGGATGATGGGTGCTATCATCACTAACCTACCGAGGGGTTTGTACATAGGAAATCTAGCACTAGAGGGTGATGGGTGCTATCATCACTAACCTTGATAAGAGGTTTGTACCTCACACACTTGGGTGATGGGTGCTATCATATCTAACCTACCAAGGGGTTTGTACGTTGGAAATCAAGCACACTAGGGTGATGGGTGCTATCATCACTGACCCATATGAGCGGTTTGTACCTCACACACTAGGGTGATGGGCGCTGTTATCATTAACTTAGATGAGGGGTTTGTACTTTGAAAATCTAGCTTGGTATCTTCTACACATATGATATCCTATATGAGCATGAGTTATCTAAGCATGTTTTACTTATGCATTGAACATACATGACATCTTGCTATACTATGCCTATTGTCTATTTTATGCATTTTTATTATGATGCCTGTCTATTATTGTATTGCATCCCACATACTTAGTACATTTAAACATATTAACACATACACTATGCCTACATGATGTTACCATGTAGGAACCAGAGCTCCTATTGATTTTTGTTGTAGCTAGATGGATTGTTCAAGATAGCCTTTGGTGACTCCTCCATTCCGAGGACAATGACTATTCTCTTATATTATGTTCTAGGATTATCTTTTTTTATGTATGTATTAAAGATGAGGGTAAGCCCGGTTGCTTCTCTTGGCTCCCAATCTTATCTATGTAGTAGAGGTGTTGGACATGTTATTTACTATGCTTGAGCTTGACTCACTTATGATATTCAAGCTATTTAAGTATAAATCTCTCTCTCTCCCAATTCCCCTTTTTTATGTTTCTTACGTTGTTTTACATTCCTTTCGCGACCAAGGATATGTAATGATATGCTATGAGGCTTGTTTGGGGTTCTTCGGGTTACGCATTCACTGGTCACATCTAGGCCCTAGGCTTAGGTTGTGAATAAGATGGTATCAGAGCACTTGGTTGATAAATCCTTGGCGTCCAACACATCGTATCGGTTAGAGTCTTATTCATGGTTGTGTTGTGTACCACAACTATGAGTAGGAGGCTATGAGATGTTTTAGGAAATTTTTACCTTCTTCGTGGTTGATGTCGTGCTTTCGAAGCGAGATACGACTTTCCCCTATAATGAATATTCTTTGTTCTTTTAGTTGATCATGCCATTTCGAAAAGGAAAGTGAAGGAAGGTAAGTAGAAGGTTTTGATTTTGATGGATCCAAGTTTTACTATTTCTTCTCTATATTCTTAGTTGATGGTGGGGCTTCTTATGTGCCCAAGTGATTGTGTGGATCTTTGGTGTCTATTCTCTTGGTTGGGTATATTGTTGCTAGAAAGTCCGTAGGTGTTGATCTGGGTTTGTATTGCATATGGTCTTGCTTTGTGGCTTGTTGTAGTTGGAGTGGTAGATTTTGATGTCATACTAGGTATGGAATGGTTTCTTGCATGTTGTGCCTTAATGGATGGTAGGACCGTAGGATTAGATCCCGATTCCCTAATGAACCCATCCTTGAGTGGAAGAGTAATGATGTGGCGGTCAAGTGGTAGCAAAAGAGGTAGCTCCATTCTTGTCTTAAGGTACAATTAGTCTCTAAGGGGTTGCATTTTTCCATATTGTGAGAATTGGAGCTATTGAAACTAAGTTGTTTTGTTTATAAAATTGTTGTTAGTGGTAGATGAGGCCTTGAATGTCCCTTTCAGATATTTTAAATTTGGGTAGTGTCTTTTGGTTTGACTAGTACGCCGGTTATGCCTATAAGTCTTATGAACAAGATCTTTAGTCCCTACTCTAATAGGCTTATAGTGGTTTTGGGGATGATATGACGTTTCATTCCCTAATGATATAGTGTGTTTGTGTCAGTTGAGGGTAGTACACCACGTTTAAGGAGGGATGTTGGATGCTAGATAGGAGAAATAGGAATTTTAACGTTTTAAGTAGGATGATTTGATACGTCCGGGGGTTGCTATTTCTTGTGTTATTCCTTAGTGGTAGTAGCATTCATGTGGAGCGTCCCGGATGGTTAAGTGAGTCTATTATGGCTAGTAGGGGTCTATAAGGGTTTCCCCATGTTATCATTGTATAGAGTCGTGTCTTGTGATCATGGTTGGACTTAGTTGAGGTGTTTGAGGTCTTGAGGTGGTTTGGTTACTTGTATGGTATGCTTTCGATGAGTGTAGCACTTGTAAGTTTGTGATGTGATGGTTAAGGATAGACAATCTATTTGGCCAATTACAATGGGTTAGTCATTTCTGTAAGATTGATCCGTGGTTTGGTTTTTGTCTCCAATTGAGGATGAAGATAGGTGATATCCCTAGGTCTCTTTTCAGATTAGGACTGAAGATTATGAGTACTAGTGGAGTTGTTTGATTGATTTATATATTAATTATGTCTATGAGCTTCATGAATAGGGTTTTAAAACCCTACCTTGGTATGTTGTGGTGATCTCTAGTAATGAAGTATTGAGTTTTTTAGAGCTTGTGAATCATTTGGGGGTAGTGTTGCAAGTCGTGGAGGACGAGGCATTGTTTGCGAAATATAATAGGTTTGCTTTGTGGGTAGCAAGACGGTGGTTAGAATTCTTTAAGGATTATGAATGAGCGTGCATTATATTTTTCCCCGGTAAGGCTAATGTTGTGGTCGGTGCTCTAGGTAGCCTAGCATGTTTTGTTGTTGGTGGCAAAGAGGAGACTAGTGGGGTCCATCGATTGGCTAGATTGGAAGTTAGGTTGAAGGAAGTTGAGCATGGTAGTATAGTGTCCTTGTTGGTTCCAAATCTTCTTGGTTAAGAGGTCTAGATTAGGTAAGACCTTGAGCTCTGCCATATTAGAGTTGGAAGTTTTGGGTGAGGGAATCATAAAGTGGAGGTTGTCTCCCAAGGGGGAGATGGTAGTTCGTGGAAACAAGTGGAATAGGTTATTAAAGATTAAAAATTGAGTTGAAGATTATGAATCCGTATAGAGTATAGAGAGAGCTTGGTAAGGTTGCATAAGTTTGGGATTGCCTATGGACGTAGATATGGTTCGTCTGGTTTTTCATGCTTCTAGGTGGAGGGGATGTATTTGTGTCTCTAGTTGTGTGAAAATTTTTGTAATTGTGGGTGATATAGAGGACAAGTTGGCTTAAGAGAAGGTCCCGGTGGGAGTGTTGGATGGATGAGTGGGGAAGTTGATTGATAATGATGTAGTGTTCTTCAAGGGCCTTTAGGAAGAGTCATTTATTCGTATATGTCCCTCGGGGAACCAGAGCGGGCATGGAGGAGCAATCCCATATTTCTTTCATTCTATTCAAGCTTATGATGACATGCCAAGTCCTTTCTATGATTCCAAGTCTTGCATTTCAACCCCTAGGCCATTCATGATTAAGTTGATAAATTTATGATGATTTTATACTTATGTTGGGATTTTAAAAATGATGTTTTAAATGTAATGTTGCATTCTTGTTGGGGAGTTTTCTTCATGATTATTCTTGTCTTTTACATCTCTTTGACATTCGGGGATGAATGTTGCCAAGAGAGAGATATTGAAACGACTCCAAAAAGTGCCCGAAAATGTGCCTCGGAAGTGCATGGAATCGTAATTTCCATATATCATAAAATCCATTTGTTATTTTGAAAATCGAACGTCATATTCTTGTTCAAGGGGTTAAATTGAGTGGAAAACAGGTCTACCACAAATTTTAGAGCAACGGTATCAAAATCCAAAAATCGCAAAAAATGCTATTTAGGAGGATCAACTATGAAGGGGCATATCTCTTAGCAAACAAAGAATTGAGTGGCCCATGAACTACCAGTTTAAAGCTCTTTTAATTAACTTTCCAGAGCACTTGTTTTCACCTCATTACGAGTTCGAAAGAAGGATTTTTGCCCATTTTCATAAAACTCGTTTGTGAAGAAAATGTAATTTTCAGAGACAAATCTGCCTTACTTCCGGAATGCGCCCCTATTATTTTTTGTGCCTGTTTTGATCTTTTCGGTCCAGGACTTTTAAGTCTTGGGCCTAAGGGTTTCCATACTTGAAAATACATATACTTAGCCTTATTTCACCCTCATATCATACAAAACATTCCCTAATACTCACTCAAACACTTAGACTCATATTTTACCCTAAATTCAAGTCCCAAACTCAAGACCAATCTTAAGGATTTCATCAAGGATCTCATTCAAGCTTCAAGTCTCCATTTCCATTCTTCTTCAAGGGTTCTCCAAAGTCAAGGTATGTGGTGTTGAACCATTGGGTCCTTTCACCTATGTTGTCTAAGCCTCCTTTTTACTAATATTGCATGATTTAAAGTTGATTTTACATGTGGGTCTTGTATATTGAGAAATTTACTGCATAGTGATTTGAGTTCATGCTACTATGGTTGTTTTTAGGATGTTTTGAGTTATGAATCTCGGATCTGTTGTAAGTTTTGATAAGGGGTTTTGATGTGTTTCTCTTGGGGTGTTGCAAGGTGTTGGTTGATGGTTTTACAATAGATTTTCTTGTATGATTTCATCTCTAAATTGCATGGTCTTTTACCCCCATTACATACCTACCAAGTGTTTGATAAAATGTCAGGTTATGGTTTCTTGAAAAATTGAAAGTCCAAAGCATGAGATACGATTTGAATGACTATATAATGATGAAATGAGCTTATGTGTATGATGAATCCTATATAATGTGTTACACTAGGTTGATGGGTGCTATCATCACTAACCTTGATGAGGAGTTTGTACCTCACACACTAGGGTGATGGGTGTTATTATCACTAACCTACCAAGGGGTTTGTACTTTGGAAATCTAGCACACTAAGGTGACGGGTGCTATCATCACTAACCTTGATGAGGGGTTTGTACCTCACATAATAGTCTGATGGGTGCTATCATCACTAACCTCGATGAGGATTTTGTACCTCACAGACTAGGTTGATGGGTGCTATCATCACTAACCTTGATGAGGGGTTTGTATTTTGGAAATCTAGCTTTGTATCTCCAACACATATGATATCCTATATGAATTTGAGTTATCTAGGCAGTTTTTACTTATGCATTGAACATACATGCCATTTTGCTATACTATGCCTATCGTCTGTTGTATGCATTTTGATTATGCTGCCTATCTATTGTTGCATTGCATCCTACATACTTAGTACATTCAGACGTACTAACGCATACTCTATACCAACATGATGTTACCATGTAGGAACTGGAGCTCCTATTGATTCTACTTGTGGCTAGACAGATTGTTCAAGCTCGCCTTTGGTAAGTCCTCCATTTCGGGGACAATGACTACTATCTTATACCATCTTCTAGTACTATCTTCTTTTATATATGAAATAACTATGAGGGTGTGCCCGACTGCTTGTCTTTGCCTCCATTCTTATCTATGTAGTAGAGGTGTTGTTGGACATGTTATGTGTTATGCTTGAGCTTTGACTCACATATGATATTCAAGCTATTTAAGAATAAATCTCTCTCTTCCGTCATATAGTCCAAAACAAACAACAAGGAATAATCCTCCATATCATTTTTGTCTTCATATTTTCTTCGAACTACATTCAGCGACTGATGAGACCCTTAAAGATTGCCAGAATGGCCCATTTGAACCCAATGTTGGAATAAGTATCTGCTATCATCAATTCTCTTTGAGATGAAACATCTTCTACATGACTGCAAATATCTTTTCGATAAATGTGGTTGTGTCAACATATATTATGAGCACTATCCAACTAAAGTGTTAATCTCCCTAATTATTTTTTGAGGCCATGAAGAAAACCTTCCTGTCGCTACCCAACAATTTCTATGATGTACATAGAAAATTCCATTTCTTTGTCTTATTTTCAACATCATACCAGACTTAATTCTTACAGCTCGAATCAAAATGTTCTTGACCGTTTAAGTTTGCATTCTACCTTTGTTTTGTCTAGTTAGAGTTTTTTTCACGAGGTTTGAGAAATATATCCTTTCTTGACTAAATTGTTGAAATTGAGGGATCATTTGGTAAGGTGTATTGGAATATTAGATGAATTAGATGTATTAGTAATGTAGAGATTAGTTATGCAGAAATTGTTTCTTATACATAATTTTGTCTTTAAAAATGTATTAAGCCTTGATATTGCTAATACCGTGGGTTGCTATGTATTGGTTATGCATACAGTGGAAACATTATCAAACAAGGCATTAAATAATATCAAATTTAATATATGTAGACATATATGCGCATGCCAATATTTTTCAACAATTTTATAATAATTCTTTTATCTTACTTATTACCATTTTTCTTTAAAGTTGTCTTTATTGAGTATTGCTTATTTTATTAACAACGATAGTCACTTGTTTTTAAATATATTATAGGTGTATGAAGTTGTTATCTTTTCAAAAGCCGATTTCAGGAGTTTATCCAAAAAGTTGGACAGCATACCCCTATTTAAGAGACTATCAACAAAGGCCCTCCTCACGAGTCTACACTTGTGTCAACAATGATTGTAGACAATGTTAGATATGGTTCTCTACCTTTTACAATCACAAGGTGGCAAAGGAATCAGCTGCTTAAGTTATATTCATGATACTTAGAAAAGTTGGGTCAATGCAAAACCTTTCTTAGCCAGCGGTAATTTGCTTTAACCTTCATCATTCGAGACAAAAGAATTGTTCTTTTGCACTCATATGCACTATGATCTTAATTGTTCTTTCTATCTACAAACCAAAGTGCCTGATCTTGCTTGTGCAAATACATATGTTATTTTTCAAGAAACAATTGGCTAGTTTAATATCTTAAACTATTGTTTCCTCCAAAATTTGTACCTTCCAGGTAACTTGTCCCATTTGAATTTCATATTGCAATGGCGAAGGGCTTCATTACAATGGCCAGCCTCTTCATGCTAATAAATTACCTAGGCCAGTCCTTAATGATCTTTGTATTTTGGTGAATGTACAAACTTTAGTTTTGTGGTGGAATGTCTTATTCGTCGTTTTAGTCATCAGAGCTCCTTCTCCTTTTTCCCAACAAGAAATGATAGTTGAGTCTTTTGAGAACATTGTCTAGAGCATAAATATGGGAAATTTGAAAGTAGGTTCTTGTTGTTAGGGTTTGGGTAGCTATTAAAAATAGCTAATGTTAGTCTTCCCTGATTGTGTTAATTAGGTCCATAGTGGAATGAAAATATGCTTTAGTATGACCACTCTTAAATACCTTTAGGGGTTATATGTTAGTTTGAAGTTTGTTGGATTGCTTCCTTTGCTATATATACAGATAGTATATATTGACCCAACTCTTTGACCTGTAAAAGTTTGTATAATAGGTAACGTTAGGTCTATGAAGAAGCTTTCATTTTTAAAATTTTTAACTAGCGTACTTTGCTTGATTATTGTGCTATTAACTTTCAATTTTTCATGCAATGGAAGTAATAACACCCTTCTATTTTGCCTTGTTTAGTGTATTTTTTAGCAGGAAACTAACTTGTGCAATAATTTGTTGCAAGACTATGCTCATAAGATGAATTTTACAATGCCGTGATACGAATGTTAGCGTTTTAACACGAAGAGAAAAATCATGAGATTCTCATGTGCTGTTGAGATAGGGGAAGAAAATATGTTGGAGCAGCAGATAGAACAAAAAAGAAAGCAGAGATCAATGTTGCTCGAACTACATTGTTGGCCATTCAGTCTAGTTGTTTGGGGCCTAACATTCCAGATACACTGGCGTTCCAATGAAGAAGGTCACAAATTTGGCAAGCAGCAACTAGTAGAGCGCAACAGCTCTAAAACCAAAGAAATCCAAGCTCAAGAAAAAACAGTAAAGGAATGTTTTAGATGCTGGTAGTCAAGTCCACACGATGCAGATACAAGGCAAAAGTATGATATGTTTCTATTATTGTAGTTAGTTAAGAAACTTGTTAGGTAAAGTAGTTGGGTACATGCCTTGTACAGGACCCTATTTAGTCTTTGACATTGTGTGGTTTCCTTCATTTGCCTTAAATATTTGACTTGCTCTTTGATGAGATAACTTGTTTTAAGAAATTTTTTTAGTATTTATGTTGTCATTTACATTTTCTCCATGTATAGATATAAGAGTAGTTAATAATCTTGTCTTCATTTTGGGTCATTTATTCCATCTTCTCTATGTTCCACATATTTCAGTTAAGCTCATTTTCCTTCGGACAAGAACTTTTGTAGGCCAACTATTAACAATAATAACTAACAAGATTTTGTTAATGCATTGTAATCGTCTAGAGACGAATCAAGAATTTAATCTCTTCAAGTTCAATTTCTAAAGTTCATATTTCACCCCAGCCCTGCAAAAACAATTCTAAGGTTCTTAACATTCCAGTAATAACTTAAGGTTTGTTTTCTTTAATTTTATTTTATAGCCTATTGTTTCCTCTGCTTTGGTTATGATACTACTTATTGTAGTTATTATTTTATTCTCTATAGGTTTCTTTGCTATTTTTCAAGTGATTGGTGTTTTACTTCAGTCAAAAAATTATTGTAAATAAACATTTTACCTTTAAGTTATATACAAATTGTCTTTTTCAATCTTTATTTGTGAAATTTCACTGGACATAGACATGTTGTTGTTGTAATAAGATTTCTTTTGTAAAAGTCAGAGTTTTCAAATTCTATCTATTGGTTTTCGCCGCTAAAACAATTAACTTCAAATTTTGTTATAATATATTTGCTAAAATTGGTACTTCATTAAATGGATGATATATTTTTGCTACACTATTATACTATTGTACAATAACAAAAGTGATAAACTTAATGTAAATAGAATTTGAAAAGAACAGTGTGTATATAATTTTACCTTTATTTTCTAAAAATAGATAAGGACTATTTTCAATAAATATAGGCTCAACTTAAAAAGTACTGTTTCTTATCTCTAATTCTCTATTATCTGTTGTGCCCAGCCCAAACAACACCTACGCTCCCACACAGTCCTTTATTAGACTTTTATGTTTACTTTTTTCTGAAATATATACATATACCAATTTAATAATTGTTTTCCTTATTTTTTCACAATTATCTATAGCATTGCTTGTTAGCATGTTAATTTTTTTTGTGTGTTATTGAAAGAGCTTCAGAGCTCAAAGAAACGAGAAGACTCAATCTCCATTGAATGAGCTTTGAAGCTTAGAGTGGATTGGACGTAGATGGTTGATGAGTGGTAATTGTCTAAATTGCACTCATACTTTAGACACTTGACTAGCTAATTGAGTTTCCTAATTCTTGGGTTGAGTTGTTTGTCACAACCCAAGCCTAGGGCCCAGACGTGACATGGTGAATGGGAAACCCAAAGGGACCCCATACAAGCCTCTAAACATAACATTACATATCATTGGTCGTGGAAGCAATTAAACAACATAGTAAGAGTAGAAATGAGGAAAAGGGGGCTAAAGGAATGCTTTCATAACATAATCACCAAAACAAAAGAGTCAAGGCTCAATCATAATACGTCCAACAACACCTCTACTACATATATAAGAGCGGGGGCCAAGACAAACAATCGAGCTCACCCTTATAGTCAATACACACATAAAAGAAAGATAGTCTTAGAATATAGCATGTGATCATAGATATTGCCCCCTGAATGGAGGACTTTGAGAGAGTTCATACTAGCCACGTGGAGGAAGATGCTCAAGTGGGGCTCCGGTTCCTATATGGTAACATCATGTAGGCATAGAGATATGTTAGTATTTTTGAATATACTAAGTATGTAGGATGCAATGCAGCAAGAGATAAGCAACATAATCGAAATGCATAACAATAGGAAATGAGTAGCATATAACTATATGGCATACATGGAAGATGATTAAAGTAAATCATGCTTTCATAAGAACTAATAAATGTGTAAGAAATGATCATCATTAATGAGTTCATAGTTTACCAAGGTACAAACCCCTTGATAGGTTGGTGGATCGTTGCACCCTATCGCCCTTGGTGATTGAGGTACAAACCCCTCAACCCGGTTATCAAGGCAAAAACCCCTTGGTTGGTTGGTGGATACTTACACTCTACCACCCTTGGTGATTGAGATGCAAACCTATCAACCCAGTTGTCAAGGTACAAACCCCTCGACATGGTTACCTGGCCTTTTAACCGCCTGAGTAGGCCATGGTCAATTTCCAACATTATATAGGAGAATATCATGTACATACATTCCTTTTCATCATCAAACAATCATTCATCTCATAAGACATGCATTGGACCTTCAATTCCTCAAGAAATCATAACAGGACACTATATCAAATACTTGGCGGGTGTGTAGAGATAGTGTAAAACCATGCAATTCAAGAGTAGAATCATGCTACAAAAGTCAGTGTAAAACTATCAATAGATACCTGGTAACACCCTTAAGCAATATACATCAAAACTCTTCATCAAATTTCACAACAAATCTTAGATTCATAGTGCAAAATATGCTAAAACAATCACAATTTTATGAAATCCAACATAGTGTGTAGTGAAATTCATAATAAGTAAGACCCATGAGTAAATCAACTTTAAATCATGCATTTTAGACAAAAAGGAAGCTTGGGCACCATGGAAGAAAGGGCCCATTGGGTGAAACCCAAATACCTTGACTTTAGGGAATTCCTTGAAGAAGATTTGAATGGAGACTTGAAGCTTGAGTGAAATCCTTAAGATCGTGAAGGCATTTGGACACTTGAATTTTAAGATGAACTATTGTCTAAGAGTTTGAGAGAGTATTTGGGAATGTCTTGAATGATATGAAGGTAAAATATGGCTAAGTCTAGGTATTTTCACGCACGGGAAAGCTTATGCCCAAGGTCCTATGGCCTTGGACTGAGATAGAAATTTCCAGCCAAAAATACACTATAGCGTGCCCTTGGCGCGTCGCGCAAGGGGCGCGGATGCTCTCTCGAATTCACTTTTTTGCAATTTTCAAATTTTGCTGCGGTTGCTCTTAAATCGGGGTTACAACTATTTTCAACTCAATTTTGCCCCCTGAACAAGAATACGAAGTTGAACTTTTGATATCACGCATGGATTTTGAGATATATGGATATTGCGATTTCGGGCACTTCCAAGGCACATTTTCAGGCACTTTTTGGGGTCGTTTCATATCTCCCCCTTGGAAACATTCGTCCCCGAATGTCAAAGAGATGTATATGAGATACATAAGCATGATAATTTAATACCACATAATGATGCAACAATATACTTAAAAATCATTTCGAAAATTTCAACATAAGCATAAAATCACCATGAACTCGTCAATAAAACATGAATGCATGCAAATGTCATGGGCTGAACTCAAACTTAAAATCACATGGACTTGGACTTAGTATCTTAGGCTTTAGTAGAATGGAAAAGATAAGAATATCATTTTTGTGTGTCCATTCCAGCCTCCCATGTAGCACTTTCGACTTGTTGATTGCTCCAAAAGACCTTAACGGAAGCAATATCCTCGTTCCTTAGCCTCTTCACTTGCCTATCTAAGATCTCCACTGGAACTTCTTCATATGTCAAGTTATCTTCAACTATACCCACAACATCCAATGGAACAATAGCATTTTGATCACCCACACATTTCCTCAACATGGATACATGAAACACCGGATGAACCAAATCCATCTCGCTAGGCAACTCCAACTCATAAGCTACCTTGACAATTTTCCTCATTACCCTATAAGGACTAACATATTTTGGGCTTAACTTGGCCTTCTTACCAAAATGAACCCCATCCTTTATGGGTACACCTTCAAATAGACCCAATCACCAACTTTAAATTCAAGATCCCTTTTCCTCACATCGGCATAGGACTTTTGGCGACTTTCAGCTATTTTCAAGCTTTCTCTAATCAACCTTACCTTCTCCATGGAATCCATAACCAGATCCGTACCTAGTAAAACCACCCTCTAACATCGAACAACCTAACAGGTGATCTACAATGTCTACCATAGAGACCTCAAAAGGGGCCATACTGATGCTAGAATAACAACTATTATTATACGCAAACTCAATCAATGGAAGATGATTATCCCAACCCCTTAAGCTTTAATACACAAGCACTAAACATATCCTAAAGTGTTTGGATAGTTCTTTCAGCTTGGCCATCCGTTTGAGGGTGAAAGGCCATACTAAATTTAACTCTTGTACCGAGACCCCTTTGAAAGGACCTCCAAAAATGTGAAGTAAATTGAGCACCACGATCCAATATAATGGACAAAGAAACCCCATGCAACCTTACCAAGTCATGAATATACAACCTAGCATAATCATCGGCCCTAAATTTTGTCTTAAGCAGTAGAAAGTTAGCCGATTTTGTAATCCTATCAACCACAACCCAAATGGAATCAAAACCCTTTCAAGTCTTAGGAAACCCAACTACAAAATCCATATTAATCTCCTCCCACTTCCAAGTAGGAATCTCTATGTCTTGGGCTAAGCCCTCGGTCTTTTGTGCTCGGCTTTCACTTGTTGACAACTATGACAACTGAAAAAAGTTTGGCAATGTCCCTCTTCATGTCTCCCCACCAATATACATCTCTCAAATCCATATACATTTTTGTAGAACTTAGGTTAATAGAATAGGATGAACCATGAGCCTCATCAAGAATCTTTTCTTTCAAGCCATCAAAACAAGGCACACATAACCTACCTTGGTATCTATGGGTACCATCTCCCCCCGGGAGAAAACCTCTATCTTACCATCTTTTACCAATGCCTTTAGTTCTAACAAAATGGGGTCAAGATCTTTCTTGGCTTCCTACCTCTTCAACCAATGAAGATTTAGAGCCATCAACTACCACAATGCCCACATTATCTACCTCTTCCAACCTAACTCCAAATCTAGCCAACCGATGGACCTCCTTAGCCACCCTTTTGCCACCATCATCAACATGTACTAGGCTAACTATAGACACCCTACTCAAAGCATTTGCCACCATATTAGCCTTACCGGAATGGTAATGCACACGCATATCATAATCCTTAAGAAGTTCTAACCACCTTCTTTGTCTAAAGTTGAGATCTTTTTGAGTGAAGACATACTGGAGACTCTTATGATAGGTAAACACATCAACATGCACCCCATATAACTAGTTATGCAAAATTTTCAAGGCAAAGACCACGGCGGCCAATTCAAAATCATGGGTAGGGTAATTCTTTTCATTCACTTTGAGTTGCCTAGAAGCATAAGCTATCACCTTCCCATTTTGCATCAACACACAACCCAAACTAACCCTTGAAGCATCACAATACACAACAAACCATTCCAGCCCTTCCGGTAGTGATAATATAGGAGTGGACGCAAACGTATGTTTGAATGTTTGGAAACTCGTTTTACACTCATCGGTCCACACAAATTTGGCTTTCTTTTGAGTCAACTTGGTCATAGGAGAAGCAATAGAAGAGAACCCATTCACAAGCCTCCGTTAGTAACCCGCTAAGGCCAAGAAGCTCCAAATATCTGACGGGGTCGATTATCTCAGCGAATTTCTAATCACATCATCTTTTTAGGATCCATCTTAATACCATCCTATGAAACCACATGACCTAGGAATGCGGCCTCTTTTAACCAAAATTCACATTTTTCATCCTTGCCATATAACTTCTCTTCCCTCAATCTTTGTAGCACTACCCTCAAATTACCCACATGCATCCCCCACTATCTGAATAGATCAAAATATCATCAATGAAGACCACAACAAGTGAATCAAGGTAGGGTTTGAAGACCCTATTCATAAGATCCATGAAGATGGCCGGTGCATTGTTTATCCCAAAGGACATCACAACAACCTCATAATGCCCATACCTAGTTCAGAAGGCCGTCTTGGGAATATTGCACTCCCTCACCTTTACTTGATGGTACCTGGATCGAAGATCAATCTTAGAGAAGTGTACTAGCCCCGTGCAATTGGTCAAACAAATCATCAATCCATGGTAGAGGATACTTATTCTTGATGGTGACCCCTATTAAGTTATCGATAGTCAATACACCTTCTAAGAGACCCATCCTTCTTCACAAACAACACCAGTACACCTTAAGGTGATCGGTTAGGTCTAATGAAACCCTTCTTCAACAAATCTCTCAATTGCTCCTTTAACTTCTTTAACTCCACCGGGGCCATACGGTAAGGGGGAATAGAAATGGGTTGAGTATCGAGAAGGAGAGACCTTTTCAACCCCTTGCCTCCTTGGAGTTAATAGAACCGATTGTGTCTTGGGGGACCACCTTGTTGGTCACCTCTCCCTAAAGGGACCGCATTTGCACCTTGTAGATGAACCTCCTTACCCTTGTTATGGTTACGAGGACAATTAATGTTTTTTTGTGACCCACTTCCCCACATCCATAACAAGCATTAGTATCTTTCAAACATAGGCCCCCATGAGCCTTACCAAATTTTGCACACACATTATTAGGAAGCAAACCTCCAACACCTTGGGCCATTGGGAAGTCATTGGCAAACCCTTTATTAGAAATATGAGAAGACCCTTGGCCTTGATAGAACCGGCCACCCTTTTGACTTTGGAACTATCCCTCAAAACAAGCCCTCTTGGCCTCATTACTCCTCCTCTTCCTCAACTTTTCCTCCTCTATTTGTTCAACATAGGCCATTACACGGGAGAAATCCATGTCACTAATCCACATAGCGGACCGGTATTCCTCACTCACAAAATCAGATACATCCATCACGAACTTTTTCATTCTAGACCTTGGGTTGGCAATCAAGTGAGGAGTACATTTAGAGAGTTGGTTGAACTTGAGGGCATACTCCCTCACACTCATAGAGCCTTGTCTCAAATTCATAAACTCAACCATTTTGGCCTCCCTAAGCTCAAGAGGGAAGATCTGATTAAGAAAAGCCGCCTTGACCTCCTCCCAAAGCAACACATTACTGATTCCCTTTTCATCCTTCCATAGATCAAACCATATTTGTACTACCCCTTTGAGTTGGTAAGCCGCCAACTCCACTTTCTTTTCCGATCTAACACCCATGGTAGCCACAACCTTCTAGACCTCATCAATGAACTCTTGAGGGTCCTCATCTACATTAGACCCATAGATGTCCGGGGGATTCATTCTTATGAAATCCCTCAGCCAAGATGCCAGTGTAGGTGCATGAGGGGCTTGGGCCTCTTGATTGACTTGGTTGGCCATAGCTTGGGCAAGCAAAGTGAGATCGTCCCAGAGCTCACCATGAGCTGGTTATTCCTCGGGAGTGCAGGCTCTCCTTCCTCTTTTATTAGGTATGAGCCAAACATGACAAGGAACATTCATTAGAAAGAAAACTCACCTAACTTTTATAGCAATAGATCAAGAAGAACGGAAACATTTCCTAAAACGTATCACAACCCCTACTCATAATTCTGGTGCACAACACAAATATGGATAAGACTCTAATCGATGCGGTGTGTTGGATACTGAGGATTATTAACAACCTTGTGCTCTGATACAAAGTTTGTCACGACCCAAGCCTAAGGCCTAGACGTGACACGACGAATGGGAATCTCGAAGGGGCCCCAAACAAGCCTCTTAACATATTAGTACACAACATTGGTCGTGGACGCAATTAAACAACACAATAAGAGTAGAAATAAGGAAAAAGGGGCTAAAGGAATGCTTTTATAACATAAGCACCAAAACAAAAGAGTCAAGGCTCAATACATAACATGCCCAAC
>JAPFFP010006109.1:0-17634 GCA_026153255.1 Solanum medicagineum
TGCACATGTATGCATGTCATGTCATGAAACACAAGAGTGAAAGAATTAGGACCACTTCGAATAGGAAGAACCTAATACCTTAGGCTTGAGTAGATTGGAAAAGATGGGGATATCGCCTCATCATGTCCAACTCCGCCTCCTACATCGCACTCTCACGTGTTGATTTCTCTTGAGCACCTTAACCGAAGCCACATCTTTGTTGTGAAGCCGCTTCACTTACCTATCCATGATTTCAATCGGAACTTCCTCATAAGACAAGTTCTCCTCAACCTCAACACCTTCCAAAGGAACAATGGTATTAGGATCACCAATATATTTCCTTAGCATAGACACATGGAAAACCGGGTGAATATAACTCAAATCTGGAGGAAAATTCAATCTTTAAGCCACATTCCCAATCCGCTCAACAATCCACAAGGATCTACATACTGGGGACTCAACTTTCCCTTCTCACCAAAATGCATTACACCCTTTATGGGTGAGACTTTCACATACACCCAATCTCCAACATGAAACTCAAGATCTCTTTTTCTAACATCTGAATAAGACCTTTGAAGACTTTGAGCCATTTTCAACCTCTCCCTAATGAACTTCTCCTTCTCCATATCCAAAACCAAATTTGGGCCAATCAAGGCCATCTCTCCCAACTCAAACCACCCCACTGGAGATCTTCATCTTCGACTACACAAAGCTTTAAACGGTGCCATACCAATGCTAAAATGAAAACTATTGTTATAAGCAAACTCGGTCAGTGGAATATGGTCATCCTAATTACCTTTGAATTCCAACACACAAGCCCTCAATATGTCCTCCAAAGTTTGAATTGTCCTTTCGGCTTGTCCATCGATTTGAGGATGGAAAACGGTACTTATCTTCACTTTAGTACCTAGTCCTCTTTGAAACGACTTCCATAAGTGAGAAGTAAATTGGGTTCCACAATCTGATATGATAGACCTAGGTACACCATGTAACCTCACCAACTCTTGGATATATGAACTTGCATAATCTTTGGCACTAAAGGTAGTCTTGACCTGTAGGAAATGAGACGATTTATTCATCCGATCAACAATAACCCAAATTGAATCAAATTACTTTCGGGTTTGCGGCAAACTAACCACACCTCCAAGTAGGGATCTCAATATCTTGAGCCAAACCACAGGGCCTTTGGTGCTCTACTTTAACCTACTGATAATTAGGGCATTCAAACACAAACTTGGCTATATCTTTCTTTCTACCATGCCACCAGTACACGTGCCTCGAATCCCAATACATTTTGGTAGATCCCGAGTGAATAGAATAATGAGAGTTATGGGCTTCACTCATGATCAGCCTCCTAAGATCATTAGTAGCTGGAAAACACAATCAGTCTTAATACCGAAGCACACCATCTGCCCCTTAGGAGAAAATCTCTATCTTCTTTTCGACAACCAACTTCTTTAACTCAAGAAATGACGGGTCTAAGTTTTGCTTAGCTTTGACATCAACAACCACAGAAGATTTAGCCCCATTCTGAACATGAATACCACCCTCATTAGAGTCAGCCAACCTAACACCCAATCTAGCCAAATGGTGAGCATCTTTTGCCAACGTTTTCTTCCCTTCATCATCATGAGCTACATTTCCATAGATAGTCTACTAAGAGCATCAACTCTAATATTTATCTTGCCAGGATGATATTTTACACTCATGTTGTGGTCTTTAAGGAATTCCAACCACCTCTTTTAGCTCAAATTGAGATCCCTTTGGATGAACATGTATTAAAAACTCTTGTGATCGGTGAAAACATCAACATGAACTCCATACAAATAGTGCCTCCTAATCTTCAAAGCAAACACCACCGCCACTTACTCAAGATCATGTGTTAGGTAATTACGCTTATGCACCTTCAGTTTCCTTGATGCATAAGCTATCACCTTACCATGTTGCATAAGCACACAACCCAAACCAATCTAAGAAGCATTACAATATAACACAAACCCATATAATCCATCCAGTAGAGTCAAAACAAGAGCCGATGTAAGTCAATCTTTTAAAGTCTAAAAACTTTTTTCACATCATCTGACTATACAAATTTGGCCTTCCTTTGAGTCAACTTGGTCAATGGAGATGCAATAGATGAGAAACCTTTAGCAAACCTTCTATAATAACTATCCAACCTAAGAAAACTTCGAATATATTAAGAAGTCAATGGTCTAGGCCAATTCTTCACGGCCTCAGTCTTCTCGGTCAACCTTAATGCCATCACTAGATTCCACATGACCAAGAAAGGCTACCTCGCACAACCAAACTCACACTTGTTGAACTTAGTATACAATGCTTCTCTCTCAAAGTTTAAAGTACCAATCTCAAATTATCCATATGCTCTCGCTCATTTCGGGAATAAATAAGGATATCATCGATGAAGACAACCGCAAAACTATGAAGAAATGGCTTGAACACCCAATTCATAAGATCCATAAACACAGTCGGAGCATTAGTCAAAGCAAACGACATCACCAAAAATTCAAAATGCCTATATCTAGGCCAAAAGGCCATTTTGGGAATGTCACACTCCTTAATCTTCAATTGATGATAACTGGAATGAAGGTCAATCTGTAAGAAATGGGTGGCTCCTTGAGGTTGATCAGACAAGTTGTTGATCCTTGGCAATGGATATTTATTCTTGATGGTTACCTTATTCGATTACCTATAATCAATGCACATCCGAAGAGACCCATCGTTCTTTCTTACAAATAACAATGGAGCGCTCTATGGAGATGTACTTGGCCTAATGAAGCCTTTCTCCAACAAGTCCTTCAACTGGTCTTTCAGCTCCTTCACGTCAGCCGATGCCATATGATAAGAACGAATAGAGATATGTTGAGTATCAAAGAGAAGATCTATGCCAAAGTTTACTTCCTTTTCGAAGGAATACCAGGTAAATCTTCAATACACACATCCAGAAACTCATTCACCACTGAAATCAATTCAGGATTAGGTAACTCAGACTCCACATCCTTGACCCTTACAATATGATAAATACATCCCCTAGAAATCATCTTCTGGGCCTTAAGGTAGGAAATAAATAGACCTTTAATAGCGGAGTCACTACCCTTTTATTCAAGAATGGGTTATCCGAAAATTGGAACTTGACCTTCCGAGTTCTACAATCTATAATGGCATATGAAGCATGTAGCCAATCCATCCCAAGAATCACATCAAAATCAAACATCTCAAGTTCCATAAGATCACACTGGAAGACTTTATGCAAAATAGAAGTAGGACAACCCCGCTAAAATCTTCTAGCAATAATAGACTTACCCATGGGAGTATAAATCGAAAAGCGCTCCTTTAGAATTTCAGGGATCAAACCAAACTTAATATCCAAAAGAGGAGTCATAAAGGTAAAGTTGCACCCGAATCAAGAAAAGCATATGTATCAAAATGAAAGACTTATAACATACCAGTCACAACATTTAGAGTCTCCTCAACCACCTGACGATTACGCAAAGCATAGAACCTGTTGTGCCTGGGGGCACCACCTTGTGGAGATATTTTCTAGCCTTGACCTCCTTGGGCCACTTGAACCTGACTCTTTTGAGAAGCTTTAGGACAGCAACCCTGTGATTCTTATCACAACACCCATAACATGAACCCAAATCTCTCTGATAAGTACTCGAGTGATTCTTCCACATGTAGTGCACGGAGGAGGCATAGGCCAACCTCTACCCTGTGCCTTTGGAGGAGGCACCTAGCATTGGCAACCCTTACATTAGAACCTTGGCCCTGTTAAGTGACCATAACCTCCATTACTCTTTGAGTTGGAGAATCTACCATCATAACGAGCCCTTTTAGAATCATACACCCTCTTCTCCTTGAGATTTTCTCCTTCAATCTGTTCAGGATATGGCATGAGCCTGGAGATGTCCATATCCTGAATAAGCATATCCATACGATATTCCTTAACAACCAAATTAGATATCCCAGAAATAAACTTACACAATCTTGCACGGGGGTCATCCACAAGCAAAGGAGCATACTTAGAGAGCTTTGTGAACTTGAGGGAATAGTCCCTCACATACATACCACCCTGCTTGAGGTTGATAAATTTTATCATCTTAGCTTCCCTAAGTTCAAGAGGGAAGAAGTGATTCGAAAATGCAAACTTGAAGTCTTCCCAATTAACAACATTACCACAAATTCTCTCGATCAACCATTGAGTGTACCACACTTGAGCCACATCTTTCAACTGATAAGTAGCTAACCCAACCTTCTCCTCAAAAGTAACTCCCATAACAGTCAATACTTTATAGAACTCATCAATGAACTCTTGAGCATCCTTATCAGCCTTTGATCTATAAAACTACGAAGGATTCATCTAGGTAAAATGTCTTAATCTAAAAGCTGGAGTGGGATTACGGGGAGGAAGATTAGCCTGTCTAGTCTAAGTAGTCATCACTAGCATAAACGGAATTCACCAATAATGATAGGATCTTCAATAGCTCCTTGAGGAACTTGTCCTCATTACCCGGGACCGGTCTTGGTAGGGAGCTCTTCATGGAGGCATCTTCTGTAATATAGCAAGAAAGTATTAGGATTAGGAAACCATAACATATAGTCCAAAGCACGACATAAGATATGAAGAAGTGAGACAATTCCTAGAAGGCCATTATAGCTTTCTACTCATAGGCATGGTGCACTACACACCCATGAATAGGACTTTACTCACCGCAGCATGTTGGACTCCAAGGATCGTTTATAAATCTAGTGCTCTAATACCAAGCTTGTCACGACCTAGGGCCTAGGAGTGACATGATGAATGGGAACTTGAGAATCCCCAAATAAGCTTCAAAGTATCCATATTCACATCATCGGATAGGATAGTAGGACTCACGCTTTGGGGATGTAATGGGGATGGGGATTAACATGGATTCACATAACACGTAGCACATAAGAACTAAAGGGTGGGTAAGTATGACTTACTCTATGGGGGCAATACGAGACTTAGGATCTTTCACATTTTCATTCATAACATTAATCCATATCACAATACCCATAATCAAATCATAATAATCATACCCCATAGATATCAATAATCATAATCTCCGAATAACAATACATAGCATATATTCGTACAAGTGTCTATAAGATGTCCAACAATGATTCTAGTCATTAAACAGGATAAGGGCCAAGACATGTCCCGAGATCACCCTCAAAGTAAATAGCATCAAAGAAAGCAACATAAGTTAGAAAGATGGTGGCTTTTCCTTGGAAGATAGGACTTACCACACAACTTTCTCAAATCTGATCTAGATGTCAAACTGTGGATGAAGGTAGTCTTCGGTTCTTACATGGCTGAATCATGTAGGTAAAAAGTTATGCGTTAGTACGTTTGAATGTGCTGAGTGTGTGGGCATGTGATGCATATGAACTTATTAAAACTACATTCAATGCTAGATGGCAAGGACACATAAATAGAAACAAATATATAGAAAAGAAGAGTAATATAACAATATGTGATGAAATCCATGATGCATACAATGCCATGATGCTTATACAAAGTGGCGATGAGACCTCAACTGACATATAAGACCAAGCGACCTATTACTTGAAATCCTAATGTTATCCCCACATTAAAAAAGAGGTAGTCGACTTGCCAAAGGCAAACCATACTTCTCTTATAGGCCTCTTATTTTGGAGAAGTAACCTTCCATGGGAATCCTCAAATTAGAGCTCAAAAAGAGGACCCGGTAAGCATTTAAGTGAGTGAATTAGAATCTAAGTGTTAGAATAAGAATGAATAGTAATGAAGGTGTATAATCTGATCTAGGGGTCCCGTATAGGGGGTCATATGGACCGTGTAGGGGTCACACGGACCGTGTGGCCTTCCGTGGTATTTCACTTGGCCAAAATCTTCACTAATAAAGTTATGATATGGTCATTGCATACTTAAAAAATTTTCACACCAACGCCCATATGGAGGGCTATACGGCTCATGAAAAGTCAAACGGGCCATATGAGGTTCATGTGGTGCGTTCCTTGGTTTTAAACTACAAAATGAGGCCAACACTCTATACACAAGGCCAAGGGCCACCTCAAGGCTCCTCTACATGGGCCGTGGTGAGTCACACGAGCCAAATCCTAATCACTATCAAGGCCATACAAAGTGTGGGTCTATACAACACATCAATCTCTAAATACATAGCTAGAATGGAAAATGGTAGAGACTCGAACTCAGGACTTAACACAAAACACTAGTCTTGAACATTGAAAAACTAGCCACGAGCCAGTAGAGGAGCTATATCCCTATATGGTTAAATCATGGAGGCAAAATATGTGTTAGTACTTTTGGAATGTACTAAGTATGTGAGATGCAATGTAAGCATGAAATTGTAATACCGTCTTTCATAATTATATATATATGTAGAAATATATATCATGCCAAAGGAATAATGCTTAATATGAACAAGATTGATGCATAAACGAAATGCATGTGATGGAACCAAGACATGGATAATAAGCATTTGTGGGAATGGACCATAATCAACATATATGACCATGTGAGTCACTATATGGAATCCAACATAGCCCCCTACATGGCACGGGAAGACCACTTGCTGGTGGAGCTCTGTCACTTTGCATGCATGATGTGCTTTCAAAATACAACACTTTCAATTCCTAAAACTTAGAATTTTCAGTGTTCCCAATATGCCATTTATGGTTTTTATGTGTTTTTGTGCTTAATTTTGTAGGAAAGCCAGTTGGCCATGACTTGGGTCAAAATTGCAGAGTTTTCTAGTTTTGGTGATTTACGAGACCCTTTACGAGTCGTAGAGCATTTTACGAGTAATAGAGGTAGTTTCGTGACAAATTCTAGTGAAAGATAATATCTGAAGGTTAGCTATATGCAAGCACTCTACGAGTCATAGAGCACTCTACGAGTCGTATAGATAGGTTTTGTAAAGATTTCCAGAGAGGGATACTTTGATGCAGTTGAAGGCTACGAGTCTGAAGTATGAGTCGTGAATTAGTTTACGAGTCATGAAGATAGTTCGTAGAAGAGAAGTCCAAGATCCCAGAAGCTAATTACGAGACTCTGGTGACGACTCGTAAATCACATTACGAGTCGTAAAGACCTTTCGTAGAAGTCACCAACTAATTTTTCTATTTTATTGAGGATTTAATTGTAATTACTATAAATAGTATTTTTAGATTATTATTCATAGGGAGCTGTCAGTTTTATTGTAATTAGGGTTAGAATACAATTCTTAGAGAGAAAATTTAGAGATTATAACTGTGAATTAATTTGATCTTTAAATCTTGTGATTCTCAATAAATTTTGGATTTGCTTGATTCTCAATTCAATTGGGTAAGTGTTTAATTATGTTTTCTCAATTCATAATTTCTTTATCTACCCATAGCACGAGTAGCTAAATCAACAACTTGGAGTTGTGGGAACCACGAAGTTTATGTATTCCCTGTGGGTTTGATCCTAATATATGTTAGGTTTTATATTTGACAACGACTGCTTTATCCTCTAAAAAGTAGGTGTAACTTGGGCGTGATCAAAGCTTATGGCGTCGTTGCAGGGAAACACAACTAGACTTAGTTGAATTCACTAGTAACTGTAATTTGAGTGTTAATCCTTAGTTCCCTTGTATTTTACTTTTTTTTATTTTTGTTTCCTTGCAGGGTATACTAGTAGTGTATGCATAAAACTAGGAGTGAAGGCAATCCCTTAACTCCATTTGATCTGGAGATCTAACGAATTGTAAGAAGAACGGCCCAAGAAAATGCCAACAACATGACCAATGCATCTTTAAATCGAAACAACAACAATGATGATGAGAATGAAAACCCACCTCCTTTGGAGAATATTCCATAGCCTTGGGATTTCAGTGACAATGCTTACCAGTAGAATCGGTATAGGTTGAATCCTATGGCTATAGATATGATGGGAGATATTGTGTTGCCATCACTACTGGCAGACATAAAGTTCACAGTCTCTAGTGGGTTACTTCAGATGCTGCAGAACCATGGGTTATTTGTAGGCCTACCATCAGAGGATCCATATAGCCACTTGCACAATGTTGCATTTGTTTGCAAGAGTGTGACGGGAGCACATAATCAATCTATGGATGCTGTGGGACTTCATGTCCTCCCATTGCCTCTTATGGGCAATGCTGCATTATGGCTATCTGAGCTCCCACAAAGTTCATTCAGCAGTTGGATAGAATTGTAGAGGGATTTCTTAGCAAGGTACTTCATAAAACCAAATAGGCTTAAAGTGAAGGACCAGATCAATCACTTCAAGCAATTCTCTGGTGATTCATTCCTTGATGCATGGTAGCAATTCAGTAGATGCTTGAGGAATACACCCAAACCATGGTATTCTTGGGGGTGTCCTGGTGGAGAATTTCTATCGAGCTCTAGATGCTAATAGTCAAGCATGTGCTGATGCCCTCTTGGGAGGCTTGTTTGTGCAGCAACCATTTGCACAGATTGGTGTACATGGATATAGTAGATAAATCCAACCATGTGTGGAATCCAAGGTATAGCCATCTAATGGATTGTGCAAGCACTGTTGGCATGAGTCTAAACAAGCAAATACATCCCTACACAATTATGATATGGGAGATAGGAATTTGAGAATTGAGGGGATGTTTGACCCGTTGTTAAAGAGTGTAGATGCTCAAGAAGCGACATTGAAGGAGGTCAAGTCCAACACTGCCAAAATAATCTTTAAAGTTGACCAATATTCTGTGGTATTTCCACAGCTCAATCATCAGTTCAGACTTGTATCAATGCAACTGGATTCAAAGAGGCATGATGGCAAGCACCAAGGAAGTAAAGTTTGGTGATAAGGGTGCATCAAATCTTGAGGAAGGTTGACTACTCAACATGCCTAAGTTGTGCCACGACAATAAATCAGGCGCTACTTGGGAGGCAACCCAAGGTTTTTGATATTATTGCATAGTATAGGTTCATTTTTCAGTTGTTGGTTTCATAATTGGTTGTTTTGTGTTAATGTGATTGCTATTCTTGATAATGAGTTGGTTGCATTTTAGGTAAGTATGTATTTCATGAAGAATATGCAGGTACAGGACTAAGTCAACAAATTGGCTGAAAAAAGCATCAGGATTAGTTTATGCGACTAGGCTTACGAGTTGTATTGCACTTTACGACTCGTAATCCCATCTTGTAGAGATCTCTAGTGATCAGGATAATTGTACACTCCAATCTACGAGCAAATTTACGACTCGTAGATAAATCAACGAGTCATGAAAGGGGTTCACAGAACTCAGGTAACTTTCTGAAATGTTTCTAAGTGTTGGAGGTTCTATGAAATCATGACTTATGAGCCGTAGATCCATCTACGACTCGTAATCGGGGTCTCGTAGACCCAAGCCCAGTAATTTTAACCGTTGACTACTAAAGTATAAATAGAAGGGTTAAAATTAATTTGACCCCATTTTACCTAATTGACTGGTAAAACCAAGCTAACCCTCCCCTTTGCAAATTTCGACCATCGCGACTCCATTTTGCAGTATGATTTCTGGCAACACCTAAGGTTTGTGTTCATTCACCTTCTCTCTCTCTTCTTCAAGTTCATCGTTATTCTTGGTATGTTTCTTGGTTTAATTTTAATATCAAAATTTACCCTGTTCTTAATTGTTTGATGTGATGATTGTGATGAATTGAGTTTTTAAGCATGAAATTCTTGTTGAATTTGAATTGTGAAGGTGAAATTAGGTTTGCCCTCGATTGAATTGCTTAATTAATTTCAGAAATTGGGTATATTTAGCTTTGGGATTGATAATTATTGTGTTTATAGGATCATCTATCATGATTGATTGAATGGTATTGAATAGTTTAGGATTGCAAATTTGGTTATTGATAACATAGGATCATGATATTATTTGAGTCAAATTGAGATGGTCGAAATTGTTTGATAATTGATGCGTATTCATTTTTAGATGGGGTGATTATATGTTGAAATTGTTGTGGGTAATGGTAGTTATGTGCTAAGTATGTGGGTGCGTGTGTTCTTTCTTCGATGCTGATAGAATTAGTGTTTGAAATATTCTTTGGGGTCCGTGTGATAGACTTAAAACTTGAGGTTTTTGGTTCACGATGTCTTTTATGACTCGTAGAGCAATCTACGAGTTGTAATTTCCCCTCGTGGGAAATTTCAAAAACTTTATGATCTGAGTGTCCATAAGATGATACCTTCTATGAGTCGTAGATCACTCTGCGACTCTTAGATAGCTCTCCTAGATCCCTGCCTGATTTTTAATTACTCTCTGGAATTTTATATGACCCCAATCTACGACTCATAAACTACTTTATAAGTCGTATCTAGGTCTCATAGATTTTTCCAGAGACTAATATTATTCTGAAGCACTGGTCTATGAGAGCACTTTATGACTCGTAGTACTCACTACGACTCGTAAAGGGCTTTTGTAGAACCCTTCTGCACTTGATTCAAATAACTTTTTGCACTTTATTTCTTGATACTTAGAGATAACTGTGGTGTTTTTACGTCTATTTTTAGGTACTACGACCCTGAAAATAAATCGCTCAAAGGACGAGGCCTTTAAGAGAAAGCTCATGGATGAGCCTTCAGATGTCGAGCCTTCAGATACTGAGCAGACCCCTTAGCTGAGTAGATCATTAGAGATATTTGATACCTAGCTTGACCCAGAGGCACCTCGACCACAAACTAGATCTGTTGCCAGAGCTCGGCAGCCTCAAGATCAGGTCGATAGTCATTCCCAGTCTGAAGAGGAAGGTAGTGATGAGAGCGGGAGCAACATGCCACAGGTGACTCCTTCTAGAGAGGAGCCTAGTTCTGAGGAGGTCTCCGAGGAAGGAGCAAATACTGAGTCCTCCGTCGCACCATCCTCATCATCAGCACCGGATGGCCATGCTATTCGATGATGCGTCGAGAGTATGGAGGAGATATTCTTAGAGGGCATGCAACTAAAGGAGTGGGGTAAGATAACTCGTTCTATATATGAGGAGCCCAGGGTATAGATGATGGACCAAGCCGTGTCCCAGGTCTATAGGACATGATGATTCGTTATGGGCTCAGGTGGCTGACAGAGTCTCTTGGTAGGTACTCCTCTATATCGGTGTGGGAGTTCTATGCATCGTATGCACCCACCATTTAACATAGTCTTCCCAAGGGGAAGAAGCCTCTCACACAACCCAGGTTGATAGAGATACGAGTGAGAGGTCGGGGGTTAGACATTTCAGAGGAGATTATCCGTCGTATGGTTTTTGGTCCAGAGTACTGTGCCTCCAAATCTGCAACAAAGTTTTTTTATCAGTTGGGGCAGGCCAGGAACCCATTGTTTATGAAGGATCCTGAGCATTGGACCAAACTATTGATATGGGTGGCCAGTCATATAGCAGAGCAGGGTGTGGAGCCTACTTGGGTCACCACCCACACAGAACCAATCGTGGAGGCTTCCCTCAGCTTTCCCGCCAAGTTTTGGTAGGCCATTATCATATCACGCATCGGATCAACATTGGTGGATAATACACTTATGTCAAAGCGTGTGGTTTTGGTTTCCAACATCTTGGCTGGCTATGACATAGATTAGGCCCGATTCATTGCCGAGCAGATACATGAGTCAGCACTAAAGAGGGCCACCTCCATCCCATTTCCAATTTTGATCTACAGAGTCGGTTTCGAGTCTAGGGTAAATGTTTTGCATCAGCTATATCAGTTAGTTGATGCCAAACATACTTTGGAGCCCAGCCTAATGAAGGCTGATGAGAACCTGGTGGCACTCCAATGAGCACAACCTCCACCTCCACCAGAGATGTTTGTCCTGGCGCCACTATTTGAGTGTTTTAAGGTTGAGACCACCATCGCTGCTACTACTAATGAAGAGCGGGCCCCGTAAGATGGTGTAGATGAGGAGAGGGGGCCCACTATTGCTACTACCACACTAGAGGCCACTATGTCACAGAATCCTACAACAAGCATTGTCTATGTGTCCACCATTTCTATTTAGGCCATGGCGTAGAGATTATCACGTACTGAGTCACAGTTGACTCAGCTTATTCAGTAGCTTAGGCCATGGGTCCGGCAGGCTATTGCAGACTCAGTGAAGCGGACTCGAGCATTCACCATTACTACTATTCAGGATCGTCTTTCTGCAGTGGATGCCTGCATCGATGCCTTTGAGGAGTGGGTACATAAGAAGTTTACCGAGGCCTGGCCTTTAGATTAATCAGCCCTGCATTCGGAGGTCCAACAGCTCCGGGATGATATGACAACATCACTAGCGGCACTAGTCACATTGCCAGAGATGACATCTCCGGCACCATTATTTGATTTATTTACCTCCGACGAGCCTACTGATTCTTCCTTCGGGAAGAGACCTTACACGAATGAGGATCCTGAGGCCAGACGTGTACGTGCGAGGGGGTTAGAGAGGAGAGATCTCGAGCATCCCTTGGGAGTGTCGAGACTTGAGGTAGAGATTCTATAAGCTCAAGAGGAGGATCAATTGAGGGGTATTGGCCTCTCTGGACATAGTGCCATAGATGAGGAGACTACCTTGTAGGAAGGGGATGGCCAGACTCAGCCCAAGACCGACACTTAGGTGTCGAGGTATGTTTTTTACCCCTTATATTCTATTTTTACTTGATTTTGTGCATTGGGAACAATACATATCTTTTTCGATGGGGTATGGGTAGTTATGAGCCTCATTAAAGTCTGAGTAGCTTTGGTCCATAACTACCCTAATTTTGGATCCCATGGTTTTCTTGCCCGTGTGCTTTTTTCTTGTAGATATTTAATTTTTATTGAACCGACACGTTTAGAATGTTTAGATAATCTGTGTAGCATATAGTACTAATATATGCAGATAACATGTTTTAATGTATTATTTTGAAAAACGGTACATACCAAAAATTGTTGATTAGTAGTTACATGACAACCATGCATGTTCGGTGTTTGGCAATATCTGTTCTGATAAGGAGAGGGTAATTTGAGATGAGAAGCATGATCTATGATTCTTGTGTTGATAATGTAAGCAATGCCATGTAAGTGTAAGCTTATTTTGCTAGATTCGTGCATTTTTTTTCTAATTCAGAACTTGGCCTGTTACTTTAAGTTAGATTATAGAATAAATGGATTAGGAAAGGATCTTAGGCCTTTGTTCTTTAATCATTCCACTTTAGCCTAAAAATGACCTACCAAATGATGTCTTATCCCTTTTTCCAAGTATTTGATCCTTACATGTACCATTTCTTTCAAAACACCTAATTAGCACAACCTTATCTAGTGAGAAATGTTGAAATTGGCCCTGGTCTTTCCTTGGGCATTGTGAACCTTGACTGAGGCAAAAAGCCTAAGTTGAGGGTGGCTACCAAAAATGGCCCTGGTTCGGAGGAGAGATATTATGTACTTCAATACAGGATATAAGCCTAAGTTGAGGTTGGCTGCTGTAAGGGCAAAGCACAAAAATAAGGTGGTGAGTTGTGAATGAGGAGAAAAAGAAGAAAAAATCATGTACCCCGTGCAAGAAAAAGAAAAGATGCCTTAGATATGAGCTAAAAAGCAAAATGAAGTGTAAAAACAAGGTAAAAGCTAATAAACGAGAACGAAACACCCGGAAAAGCTTGAATGATGAAAAAGGGAGAATAAGGTGAAAAGAATAGAGTTAGTAAGTTGAAAGTGATGAAAAATACAGTTTTAAGGAGGGCCTTTACTCACTATTTGTCCAAAATGCCATACCAAAGCCCTCTGAGCCTATGTTTACAAGCCTAGAAAGTCCTAAAGTGATCCTAGTACAGTTAGTTGAAGTTCTGACTCATGAGTATAGGGGCAAGCCTATGATATTAGTCATTATGCATAAATATCTTTTGTGAGAGTGAGTGTTTTGCATAGTCCCATGATTAAATATGAAATCAGCATTGAGTGTCAAAAGTGGGACATCTTTCTGTGAGGGCACTTGCATTGCATTGTTAGCATTTGACTTGTTCAGTGATTAAGACTGTTGATATACCCTTGCTAGTCATAGTTGTGTTGTCACATGCACCAGATTGTATTGGATTGCTAAAAATAGCTATCTGATCCTGTTTTGAAAAAAAACTGATGTAGGTACCTGTGTTTGAATTGTATGTGATGTATGCCATTGATTTTGAGGTTTGTGTGTTACTATATTGTCTATATAGATTGAGTCATCGCTTGAGGACAAGCGACAAATGTAAGTTGAGGGTGTTGATGCATTATCAAAATATAACACTTTTGATGTCTAAAACTTAGAATTTTGAGTGTTCTCAATGCAACATTTACGGTTTATATGTGTTTTTGTGCTTGGTTTTGCAGGAAAGCAGGTTGGCCATGACTTGGGGCAAAATTGCAGAGTTTTTTGGTTTTTAGTGATTTATGAGACCCCCTACGAGTCGTTGAGCATTCTACGAGTCATAGAGGTAGTTTCATGACAATTTCCAGTGAAAAATGATATCTGAAGGTCAGCTATATGAGACCTCTATACGAGTCATAGAGCACTCTAAGAGTTGTACAGATAGGTTTCGTGAAGATTTCCAGAGAGGGATACTTTAAAGCAATTGAAGGCTATGAGTCTGAAGTACAAGTCGTAAATCAGTTTATGAGTTATAAAGATGGTTTGTAGAAGAGAACTCCAAAATCCCAAAAGTTGATTACAAGACCCCGATTACGACTCATAAATAACATTACGAGTCGTAAAGACCTTTTGCAGAAGTCACCGATCAGTTTTTCTATTTTATTGAGGACTTACATGTAATCATTATAAATAGTATTTTTAGGTCATTATTCATAGGGAGCTGTCAGTTTCATTGTAATTAGGGTCAAAATACAATTCTTAGAGAGAAAATTGAGAGAATACACTTGTTATTTAATTTGATCTTCAAATCCTGTGATTCTCAATCAATTTTGGATTTGCTTGAATCTCAATTCAATTGGGTAAGTGTTTAATTATGTTTTCTCATTTAATAATTTCTTCATCTATCCAGAGCATGAGTAGCTAAATCCACAACCTGGAGTTGGGAAAACCATGAAGATCTAACCAAATAAACCCGGATAATTTGCAATCCTTGATATGAGTATTTGCTTGTATTAATCAATTCTGTTCGTTTTGCATGTTTTCTAATGTTGGCCAACATTAGAACTTGCCTAGCGTCACTTTCCCTATCAAGGTAGTAATGAATAGGAAAAGAGATTTATTAAAAGGATTTGATGATATGTGCTCGTCTAATCAACCGAAGTGGGCCAAGGGGAGGTTAACTGGGACTATAGGTAATAGTTAGTATTGCACACTACGGATATGGGCTAAGTCACATAATGAAGTTCGCCTCTCACCTTTGACCAAAGGGCTTGGCGAACTTAAATTATCTTACTGCATGGTATACTCTAGTCAAGAATTGGGTTATCTCGTGATATTGAGTTGGTGGATCATGGGAAACACAATACCCAAGTTGCTCTCTATTATTGATTCTCTTTAGTTATAGTTAGTATAGTTTGTTTTCTTATTGATTACTTCAAACCCCCCTCCCCCCGGGGGAAATTGAGTTGTTCAATTAATTGAATTGCTAGTTTGTGAATTCTCATAAGTCTACATATTCCATGTGTGTTCGACCCTAACCTAGGTTAGTTTTTACATTTGACAACAACCACTTTATCCTCTAAAAAGGAGTTATAACTTGGGCGTGATCAATGCATTATCATATGACATAATTGGCCTATGTGGATCCACTAGCCTCGCCTACAAGGGCTCCAATGGTGGCACATAGTTCATGGGACAAAGGGTTGCTTCAAGCAACTAGCCCAACTCGTCTCAAGATCTTAAAAGTCCAGATATATTGAGGACTCAACTTACCCTATCTCTAAAACTATGACCCCTTAAAGGGCGACACTCTCACGAAAACCTGATCTCCAACCTCAAACTATAAGAACCGCGTCTACAGTAAACATAACTTTGGTGCCGACTCTAAGCTATCCTCTCCCTATATTGTATAACCCGGACCATGGCTGGAGCATTCTGCAGTAGATCTGTACTGTAGAAACTCGGCTCTGTAGACACAAACCACCCAACAATGGTACTACATCGTCGACCATATAATGCCTCAAACGGGGCCATTTGAATGCAGGTTTGATAGTTGTTTTTATAGGAAAACTTAGCTAACGGCAAAAATTGATCTCATTGACCCCCAAACTCTAACACAGAAGATCATAACATATCCTCTAGAACCTGTATAGGGCGCTTGGACTGGCCATCAGTTTGGGGTGAAGTGTTGTGCTCAAATCAACCCTGGTGCCCAACTTTCGCTGAAAATCTCTCCAAAAGTTTGAAGTAAGCTGTGATCCTCAGTCAAATATGATAGGTACTGGCACCCCGTGCAATCGGACTATCTCATGAATGTAAATATGGGCTAATTGCTCACACTGAAGGTAGAATAGATAGGAAGGAAGTGTGCAGAGACAGGCAAATGTTGTCATAACCCTTGAAAGTATGAGGAAGCACTACAACAAAGCCAAGAGTCACATGTTCCCACTTCCACTCGGGAATGGGTAACAACTGAATTGTCCCATCGGGTAGCTGGTGCTTAGCCTTTACTTGCTTTTAGCTGAGACAATGCGACACATAATCTGCAATATCTACTCGTATACCATCCTACCAGTAATGCTGCCTTAGATCTCAGTACATCTTAGTTGTACCTGGATGAATAGAATAACGAGAATCATGTGCCTCCTGTAGAATCAAATATATCAAATCCCCCATTCTAGGAAGGCACAATCGGTCATCACATCTGAGGACTCCATCTGTATCAACTGTAGCCTGACCCCCAATACCCTGCAACACTTTGTCTCGAAGACCCATTAACAACTTATCCTCGAATTGACGGGCTAGAATATGATCAACCAGTAAAGATCGAGCCCTAATGAAGAGCAATACTTGGCTGGAGTCTGAAATATCTAATCGGACCAACCTATTAGCCAGGGAGTGAACGTCCGAAGCTAACAATCACTCCTCCGCTGCTAGGTGTGCTAGGCTGCCCATACTCACTGCCTTCCAACTCAAGGCATATGCTACCACATTTGCTTGCCTGATGGTATAGATAGAAATATCATAATAAGCCAAAAACTCAATCCATCATCTCTGGAAGGAATTCAGGTCCTGTTGAGTCATAGTAAATTGTAAGATATGATGGTATGTATAAATATCACAATGCATGCTATACAGATAATGCCTCCAGATCTTGGGAAAAAACACTACCACCGTCGACTCTAGGTTTTGCGTGGTGTAGTTATCCTTGTGGGTCGGTAACTGATAAGAAGCATAAGCAATAACTCAACCCTGCTGCATCAATACACAAACCAGCTTGATATGGGAGGCGTCATAGTATACCACAAAGCTCTCTCCGTCAATGGGAGGGTCAAAGTAGGAGCGGTAGTCAGTAACTCCTTTAGCCTCAGAAATTTGGACTCACACTCATCGGACCATACAAATGACACACCCTGGCGAGTCAATCGAGTCACAAAGCGACAATGGTGGAAAAACCCTTAACAATTTGTCTGTAATACCTACCAACCTAATAAAACTTCTAATCTCTAACAATGAAGTAGGCCTAAGCCAGCCACAAATCACCTCG
>JAPFFP010006120.1:0-17634 GCA_026153255.1 Solanum medicagineum
GGGTATCAGGAAGAACATAAATCCCAAAGTTAATCTCCCTATCATGAGGGACTACGGGAAGATCGTTAGAAAACCATTCCAAAAACTCATTCACAATCGGGACTAACTCAAGAGTAGGAGACTAACCATCATTAGATTTAACTCTCACAAGGTGATAGATACAACCCTTAGCAATCATCTTTTTGGCTCTAAGGTATGAGATAAACTTTCTTTTAGGTGTTACGGAATCACCCTTCCATTCTAGAACCGATTCATTCAGAAATTAGAACTTAACAGTTTGGGCTCTACAATCAACGGAGGCATAACAGGCGTGAAGCCAATCAATGCCAAAGATCAAATCAAAATCAGTAATATCTAACTCAATCAGATTAATGATAGTATCCCTATGATGGATGGACATCAAATGGTTCAAGAAGAATCTTGGGGGTTCTATCAAATCTATTAGCCACATAACTTGTTACAAAAGATAATGTGGCACCAGGATCCATCAACACATAAGAATCAATAGAAAAGACTTCAATCATACCCGTCACAACATATGGGAAGTTCTCCTGATCATGTCGACTACCCATGGCATACAAACGGTTTGTACCTCCACTTGCACTTGATGTAGTACCTCTATGATTTCCCTTAGCTGGCAGGGATGGTACAGAAGATTGAGCCCGGTCAATCTACAGTGGAAAATCTCTCTAATAGTGACCTGCTTGGCCACACTTGTAGCATACATCACTCCCCTTGTGACATTTACCCACATGTAACTTGCCACATCTACCACATGGTGGTTTACCTCATGAACCTTGAGCCACACTAGCTTGTGACTGAGACCATGGGCTCCAACACTTTGGGACCTTTGATTATATCTGACTCTAGGCACAGGTGCACTAGTAAATGATAGTGCTGGAAATCATTACCATTGCCTTTCTTCCCAACCTCATGGCTGGATGTTTTAGCTTTCTTGCTTCTGAACTCCTCTCCATCGTGCTGCCTCTCCTACTCAGCTTGTTGTACAAAGGTTATTAGTCTCGAAATGTCCATATCACTTACAAGCATTACTCCCCTCCCATTTCTATTTGGCCCTCTATTTAATCCATCAACATATATTCCAATCCTCCCCCTTATATCAACAACCATATCCGGAGCATAGTGAGACAGTTGTGTAAACTTCAGACCATGCTCTTACACAGTCTTAGAGCCTTGCTTCAAGTTCAAAAACTCCTTTACCTTTGCCTCTCTTCGCTCCCTTGGGAAGAAGTGCCCCAAGAAAGTTTACTCGAACATAGCCCAAGTCAGCACGGGGGCTTCCTCTTCTCTACCTTTTTTCCATTGATCATACCAAAGTCTGGCCATACCCTTAAGTTGATAAGCAGCCAGTTCCACTCTGTCAGCATCAGCCACATGCATCACTATGAACACTTTCTAGAGCTCCTTCACATAGTCCTCAGGATCCTCAGTAGATATAAACCCTGTGAACTCAGGCGGATTCATTCTCAAGAATTCTCAGACCCTAGAAGTGTAATGGGCATCCTGTCACCAGCTCCTTATCTCGCACAGGTGTTGTGACAGCCTGGGCTAGAGTTTGAATAGCCTGGTGTAGCTCAATATTGGAGACCTCATCTTGCAGAGGCTGCAGAACAGGGACAGCCTGTTCCACAGGCTCCTCATATACTTGAGGCTCAGGTGGGTTAACATGCTGTCTGCCGAGACGTCCTCTACCTCTGACGGCTCTACTGGGAGGCATAATCACTATTCTGCAACTCTTTATATAGCATAATTTAGACCATGAAAGAAATGAAACAATTCCTAATGTTCGATAGTCTCATGCTTATGAAGTGTGGTTGACAACATACCCATAAAAAAGACTCTACTAGACACGACTTCATAGACTCCCTTGGACATTTTAACTTTGCTTTGATACCAAATTTATCATGCCCCAAGAGGGGACCCAAGACGTGGATGGCATCCAGAGACTATTGCTAGTCCCCAAGCGAACCACTTGACCTCATTACAATCATTCAATCAGTAAACTCTACTAATCAGTGAAAGACATAAGAAAAGTAAATAGGTACATCGATTAAATCTCAATTTAATAATATAATGAAAGGCTAATAGAAAGAACTAGCTCATAGTCTTAACAATCAACATTTGACTCTAGTCTATAAAGCCTCTATCACTATCAGGTGGTGCCAATAAAAGACCCATGGATACCTCAATCAAAATAAAGCTAAGCAAAATCTAACTCTATAGCAAGATAAAAATAAAAGTAATAAATCCTCCTAAGTAGGGGAGACTCACCAATCAGCTGAATGTCCAAGATCCTCAATGATGCACCTGTTGCTGATCTCTAATCCCTGTATTTGCATCATAAAATGATGTAGTACCGAAAGACATTAGTACATGGAATGTACGGTATGTAAAATAGCTAAATGAAACTAAAACAGGTAGAATAATTTGAAACATCAATTAACATCAAGGACAATAACAAATCAACATGTCAAATGTCTATCTAAAGTAAAAATAAAGAGTACACAAATGACCCATCAACCCATTAAACCTTATCAATCAAACCAGACTTATCTCAACTTATCTCATTTCATCTTAACTCAAAGTACTCAGTTTGGGAACTTTTTGGGAGTTTCTCTTATCTGAAAACAATCACTTATGACCCAGTGATTATATAACAATCACGATGTTGTTGCCATAGCTGTTTCGTACTTGCCAGGTAGGGAATAAAATGAATCCACTAGAGACCAACAACAAATCAAACTAGTCCTCTATTGTTTGAGGGACTCTATCAAGAGGGAACCACAATGAGATATATTGGTACTAATCCTCACCAACGCTTGGCTACATAGTTTAAAGAGTGCGAGTTGGATTAACTCTTACTCTTTCGGTGCTCAATACTCCTCCCAAGACTCAATGCTCATAAGACAATCAATCCCATCAACTCATTTCAATCAACTCATCTCAAATCAGCCTCATAGAGGCACTCATCATTCAATCAGTCTCGTAGAGACACGCATCATCTCATCAATCAACATCTCAATCAATAACTCAAGGCTTAGAACAATCATTAGGGAAAAATCGAATGGACAATCAAGACATCATTTGTGGGGACTCATAGGACAATCAAGATCTATCAACTCATCATCTCATCGTGCTCATATCACAATCACAATCAATATTATCAAATCGAGGTTTAGATTCAATCCCTAGGTTTATTCATGCATGCTTTCAAAATTATCATGTAAGGTTATGCAATATCTCATGAAAAGTAATCAATTCAAGAAAACAAGTTTATGATGATCATCAACATATGAAAATACATATAAGTAATATAAATTTTAAGAAAATCTTCACCAAACCATTGAAGAATCATGTATATGGACTCATTAGATCTTCAACTCTTCTATGACCATCTATGGGGCACATGAGAGAACAATCTCATATTTTTAGTTCAACATAACATACTTGGGATGAAGCTTTGATGATCAATCTTCAAGAATTCTCCTTGAATTTCCCCCGATCAAGCGTCTCTCTTCTCTTCTCTCAAACCCAAATCTTTCAAGTGTTTAGAGAAGGACTTAGAATGGTGTTTAAGACCCTATTTACGCATCAAAACAATCTATTTTGATCGTATTTTGAGTTTAGAAGGGGTTGGAAATTGACTGGAATGCCCCTCATGAATTAATAATAATTTTTTTACCTTGGAGATAAGTGAGTCGGTGACGCAGACCCGTCGTGCTTACGTGCATTGAAAATTTTCAAATGAGTTTTCCAATCTCTGTCGAAAAACTTTGTAAAAAATAAGTGTGCATCCGTGACAGGGGCGCAAGGCACTCTTTCGCGCATCAACACTTGCATTTCGGATCGAAAAATTATTTTTCATTGCAGTTGCTCTAAAAATTGAGCACGACTACTGTTCTACCCAATTTTTGTGCTGATTGCAAATCCTATCTTGGATTTCCAAATGAAATGTGAAAAGACGCGTTATGCGCACATCTCTACTCTAGAGGTATTTTGATAATTTTATCAGGTGTTACATAAAGTGTGCAATGGATATAACAGCTGGAAACCTCTTGAGGTTTCATTTGAAGTCCACAATTGGTTCAATGGCCAAAGTGTTAGGGGTTCTGCTGAGACTTCTTAGGGCAAGTGTGTCCTCGGCGGTCCGCATATGATGTCATAATTGAATCATATGAAACACTCATGTATCATAACTGAACATGGCTTACAAGAAACCTAGTTTATTCACTCACTATCAACTCATTTAGTCAAATATTTAGACTCAGCTGGTATATTGATTTCCATATTTGCATATCCCCAACATCTTTCTTTATTTGTTGATTAAATTGTTAATTAGAAATATATTGTTCGATTCTTATTTTTAATTATTAAAACCCCCTAGATCCTTCAATTACTTAGTCCAATGAGTCAGTTCTATCTTGAACTATGATTCCCTCTGGGATTCAACCGCAACATCTTAGTTGGGTTATTATGCTGATGACGACCACCCCTACTTCCTTTGAGTAGCTAGGTTGACCAACATCATGGTAAAAAGGGACAGCAATGCAAACTTCTTCTATAGTAGTTCATTTTCACGCGAAGTTCAATTTCCTCGTTTTAACCTTAGGATAAATCTATGTCAGTTTTACACTAAAATGGACCCTCTCCGCGATGCGAAAAGGTTGCAGATGCTTTTGAAAAGTGCAAAAGCATGAAAAAAAATTATTTTTAATACAATTGACTTAAAAATCAGAGGAGACTTTTTTCCATATAATTTTGCCTCCTGAACAAGAATATGGTCTCAAATTTGAAAAAAAAAAGTGAAAATGTATTATACAGGAATCTATTATAAGGGCTTTTCGAATCACTTTGGGAGGTGTTATAGTGGCCGAGCCCAAGACATTAAGATCACACTTGGACGTGGGAAGAGGTCAATATGGATTTCATAGTGTGTTTGCTTAAGACTAAGAGGCATTTTGCTCTATTTGGATGATAGTTGAATGAATGACAAAGTCAGCTCACTTCCTACCAATCAAGACAACCTATAGTTTCAAAGATTATGATAAGTTGTATATTTGGAATTTTGGTGAGGTTTTGGGTTCCATTTTCCATTATATTAGAATGTGAAGCTCAATTCACCTCTCATTTTTCGAAGTATTTTCAGAAGGGTCTTGGTACTAAGGTAAAGTTGAGTATCGCTTTCCATCCTCAACCGATGGACAAGCCGAAAGAGCAATTCAAATACTTGAAGATATGTTGAGGGCATATATAATGAAGTTTAAAGGAAGTTGGGATTACCACTTACCATTCATAGAATTAGCCTACAATAATAGCTATCACTCTAGTACAGAGATGGTACTGTTTAAGGCCTTGTATGGGAGGTGATGTCGATCTCCGGTAGGCTAGTTTGAAGTTCGTGAAATGGCCTTGATAGGGTCCGACTTTTTCACGGATGCTATGGAAAAGGTGAAACTCATAATGGAGAAGTTGAAGATGGCTAAAAGTCGCCAAAAATTATATTCTGATGTTCGGAGAAGGGACCTTGAGTTCATGTCAATGATTGGATTTATTTGAAAGTTTTACCCATGAATGGTGTGTTCTAATTTAACAAGAAAGGAAAACTGAGCTCTAGGTATGTAGGGCCTTATAAAATTGTTAGGAGGGTTGGATAGGTAGTTAATGAATTGGAGATGAACATGATTTATCCAGTGTTCCATGTGTCGATGTTGAGGAAATCCTTGGGTGATCCAAACTTCATTATGTCATTGGAGGATATGAGTCTTAAGGAGAATTTGACTTATGGAGAGTTCCCAATTGAGATACTAGATCGGAAAATATAGAGGTTGATAAATAAAGAAGTTTCATTCGTCAAAGTCCTTTGGAGGAATCACAAGTTTAAAAAGTGCAACGTAGGAAGCGAAAGAAGACATGATGAAGCAATACCCTCATCTTTTTCAGTCTACTCAAGCCTAAGTTACTAATTTATTTTGCCCCAAGACCTCAAATTCCTTGCGTTTCAGTTTTTATATCATTTATGCATGTTTGGACGTTAATGGGACTATTTTTGAATGATAATTAAAGTGTGAGTCTGAAAATTTATTAAAAAGGATTTTAAATTGCATTTTTGCATTCATGTGGGTTGTTAGCTGCTTTCTTAAATCTTTTGAGCTTACATTTAGCACAATCTAGGATGAATGTTCCCAAGAGAGAGATATTGTAAGGCCCCACAAGTTAGAAAGTCATAAAGTACAGAAGAAGTGGAATTGGAAATGTGCATGCCAAAGTACGAGCCTTATTTATGGTTCGTGGTTCAAACCATAGGTCATAAACAAGGCATATAGATGATATCATACAGAATGGAAAATTGGTTAAGTGTGGGAAATATTTATGAAGGATATTCATGGTCTGTAAATTGAACAACGGGTCGTAAAGTGTGTTTGTTGTTCGGGTTATTGGATTGATTAAAAATTGGATTTCTGAACTTGAATACAAACAAACAGGATGACTCATAGTCCTATTTACGAGTCGTCAAATGGTCTCATGGATGGGACTTTGAGATTTGAAAATTTTTATAAGTGCTGACAGGAACCACGAAAGAGTTCTACGACCCATAGATCATTCTATAAATGGTGGATTAGAGGAAGTTTCAGAAGATCAAAATGCAACCAGGACAAAACTGGCATCTACAACTCGTACTTCAATCTATGACCCAAGATGGCTCTCGCAGATTGCTCCCGACAATTTAAATGAAGGATATATGTTTATGACCTTTTCTCATACCCTAAGCCTAAAACTACTTGGTTTTGGGTTCTTTACCTCCATATCAGTTCTAATACCTCCTAAATACCCTTATTTTCTCCTACTCAAAGCAAGAAGGCTTAGGACTTCCAAAGGTATTTTACCTCAACCTTTAGGCTTTTCTTAAGGTCTTCAAATCAGGTATGTGAGTTTATTTGTGGGTTTCTTTCACCCAGAAAGTCCAAAAATTCTGTAATTTTACCCTCTTTATGTTATGAAATTAACATTAATTCCATGAGCATGTTTCCAATGTAATAATGATATATTTTTAGTTATTTCGACTGTGATGATGCAATGTGATGATGTACTATGAATTCCTATAGTTTTAAAATTGAATTTCGTGATTTCCTTATCTAGGATTTTTGAGTGATGAAGTGGGTTGTTTAGACATGGTTTTAAATTGATGAGTTCCGTCATGATATTACACAATGCTCTTGAATCATGCATTTGTTTAAAGTTATTGCATAAGCCCACCAAGTTTAAGATGAGTTCCTACATGATGCTAATGATAAGGGCCTTAATGTAGGTTATGAAAGTTATGGATGTCAAAAATTATAAGCATGTTATGAATCTCTTTTACGATGATTAAGATAGACCCTCAATGGAAAAAGTCAATTCTCACTCGAGTGGATTCGCAAGTTAATGAGTTACTGCTATGAAGTTAAAGTATGCTTCAAAGTTTATAAAGATTCTTGTATATGTCCATGTTATTAATGTTATATGGGACTTGACATAGCACCATATCGGGCATTGAAGTGGAGTTCGATAAGAAAACCTTAGTAGCGACTTCTTGTCCCATTAACAATGCGCCATCATAGGAGCCCTTGTAGGCTAAGGCTAGTCGATCCATAATAGCAAATTTAACTAAGATATGCATGCATAAGTTGATGGAGTTACGCCCGGCAAATGGACTCTCGAAGCAAACGTAGGGGCTTATGTTGGATTTCATGTAGTAGCTCGCATGCTCTTAAATGTCGCTTACGGTCTCTTCATACATAGTATTGTATATGATGATTATGTTACTCTAAGCATGACTTCATGATGCAGTGATCTTTTATTTGAGCTTACTCCTTGGCTATGTTTATATTTGTTTTGAATGAACACAGTAAAATTTCAAGAATGATGGCATTCAAATATATTGAGTGATGGCATTACAAATTCATGCATGATGGCATTACAATATCATGTACTACATTACATCTCACATGCTTAGTACATTTGTAACGCCCCGGGGGTACCCTAGGTGTAACTGACACTCGAAGATTATTGCTAGTCCCCACGTGAATCACCTAGTCCCATCACACTAGTTCCATCATTAAATTAGCGGAACACATTAAAGAGATCAAGTGAACTATCAGCGGGCAACAAGGCTATCACTATGTCTATCATATGGAATAAGAATAAAAAGAACAATCTCAATATAAAAAGGAAACAGGGAAGAAGGAACTTCAACATCAACTATCAACTATCTACATGTATGAAGCCTCTATGACTAATGTCTAAGAAGGTATCATGACAGGCCATGGCTACCACCATCAAAAGAAATAATTCAAACGGTAATAAAGGGGAAAATGGGCATCCTCTGAATGCAAGGGAGGACTCGCCAAGTATCTGTCTGGGAATCTGTGAACCTCAACGATTTGCCCGCTGAAGTCCTATGTCTACAGAATTTGCATCATAAAATGATGCAGCACCAAAGGGCGTTAGTATGTGGACTATACTATATGTAAAACGGTCTAAAGTAAGTAATATAAGCAAGATAATATAGTATGTCATTAGCTCATCCATCAATCGATCTCAAATCAAAATAAGGAACATGACTTCATCACATCACTATCAGTCAAGACTCATACTATGACATGAACCTTAGAGTACTATCAATATGAAACCTATGTGGGAGTTTCTCTAACCGGCAACCACCACTTATGAGCCAGTGATGATACAACAAAGAGATGTCGTTGCCACATCCACCTAGTACCTTGACGGAGTAAAGGACGAGTCTATCAGGGGATCCCAAAAGTCTATAATGTCCTCTGCGGGACAAAGAAAACATCCGCTTTCACGGTCCAATCATCTCTTACACTGGCCACGTAGTTAATGAGTGTGAGTGGGACTCACTCTTACCCATTTTGGTGCTAATACTCCTTCCAAGACTGGACATGCTCATAACTCTATCAACATCAGGATGGTTATAAAGTGAACATCCCTCAGAAAAGAACCTCCACTTATCCGATCATCTATCAACTCAAGGGATTAAGAACATTATTAAAGTTCCAAGTTCTATCTCTAAAAGATCTCTCTCTCTCTCAATCAGTCTCAGCAACATTATCCTCAACCTCACTCAATTCGAGACGCGGACCACAACATTCATGCATATATACATAGCCCAGGCTCTAGACATCAACCTGTAGTTTCATTCAAGCAATCTTTAACAATTAAAAATGTATAATTTATACCATCTCCCAATTAATCATTTAAACAAATAATTAGAGTAATGATGATCATCAATTTTAAGATAATATATATGAATTAAAGATAACTTTCAAGAAAATCTTCAAGAATTGCAACACAAGACCTATCAACTATCAACTATCAACCTACTACATTCATCGGGGCACATGGGATAATAATCTCATGTTCTGGATAGCCTTTACATACGTGGGATGAAGATTGTACTAATCTTCAACAAGAATTTGGACCCGTACTTTCATTCCTTAGGCTCTTTCTTGCTTGCTCTCTCAAAACTTTCGCTTAGAACTTAGGAGAATGTGGATTTTTGAAGCCCTTCATACGAAATTAATGCTTAAAAACACTTTCTGGGGTATTAAAATAAGTTGTGAATACCCAAAATTAAAAGAAAACTCATCACTAAAATTGCAACGGTCCGCGACGCGGACCCATCATGCACCAGTGTATTTTCAGGAATTTCAACCTCCCTCGAAAATTAAAAAATAAACATAAGACTGGGTCAGCGTTTGGTCTGCATTGCGGCCCTGTCGTGTACCCTCATTATTTTCGGTTAAACTTGCAAAAATTATTTTTCAACCCGATTGCTCTAAAATCAATCCAATGTCATTTTCTCACTCGATTTTTTACGCTGATTACAAATCTGATCTTGAATTTCCCATCGGAGATTTGGAAGATGCCTTATGCGCACGATTACGTTCTAGGGGCATTTTGATAAATTTTATGGGGTGTTACATCATCTCCCTCTTGGGATCGTTCGTCTTCGAATGATGAGTAAAGGCAGAATAAAGCACGAGTAGACTCAAATTTCATCTTACTACTCACTCGAGAACCCTCGAACCGTGAACTATCCATCACTTATCTACATCTTTGTCTTAGACTCAAGAATAGGATTAACACATCAACTCGAGAAAAGGAACTTCAATAGCATTAAGGATAGGGACATTACCTTCAACATCATCCTTATTCAACATGAATAGGCGTGGGTATTTGATTTTCATCGCTTCCTTGGCTTCTCATGTAGCTTCCTCAACGAATTGATTCCTCCATAGAACTTTGACAGAAGCTATCTCTTTGTTCCTCAGCTTACGAACTTGTTGATCAAGGAACTCTACTGGAATTTCCTCATAGGACAAGTATCCTTTACTCCCGTACTCTTCATAGAAATTGCTAAGGCAAGATCTCCCAAACACTTCTTCAATATCAAAATATGAAACACCAGATGAACTCCATCTAGCTCGGAAGGTAAGTCTAGCTCATAAGCAACCTTCCCAATCCTTCTCACAATTTGGCACGATTCGATATAGCGTGGACTCAATTTCCCTTTCTTGCCAAACCTCATGAAACCCTTCATGGGTGACACCTTCTTGTACACCCAATCATTTACCTCAAACTCCAAGTCTCTTCTTCTCACATCCGTATAAGACTTTTGGCGACTTTGTGTTGCCCTCAACCTTTGTTTGATGAGTGTCACCTTCTCCATGGACTGGTGGACAAGATCAAGTACAATCAATGTAGCTTCACCAACCTCAAACCAGCCAATCAATGATGTACATCTCCTCCCGTATAATACCTCATAAGGGGCCATCTGAATGCTGGCATGGTAGGTATTGTTGTACGTGAACTCAATCAATGGCAGATGATCATCCCAATTCCCTTTGAAGTCAATGATGCAAACTCTCAACATATCCTCTAATGTCTGAATAGTGCGCTCTACCTGTCCATTTGTCTGAGTATGAAAGCCTACGCTCAGTTTTACTTTTGTACCCAATACCTTGTAAAAAGATCTCAAAAATTGGGAGGTGAATTGAGCTCCTTTGTCCGAGATGATGGACAAGGGAGCCCCATGCAACCTCACAATCTCACGAATGTATAGTCAGGCATACTCCTCAGTCGTTTAGTTGTCTTGACTGCCAAGAAGTGGGATGATTTAGTCATCCTGTCCACAATCACCCATATCGAATCATACTACTTTTGGGATCTTGGTAAACCACGGTAATGAAATCCATGTTGATCATTTCCCATTTCCACACAGGAATTCCAAACTTCTGATCCAATCCACATGATCTCTAATGTTCAACCTTGACTTGTTGACAATTAGGGCACTTAAAGACAAATTCAGCAATGTTCTTCTTTATTCCATTCCACCAATAGACTTATCTCAAGTCGTGGTACATCTTGGTGAAACTAGCATGGATAGAATATCTGGAGCTATGAGCTTCGGCCATGATTCTCTCTGGTAAGCCATCAACATTGGGCACACACAATCAACCCTGGTATCTTAACACCCCATCTCCCCCTTTGGAGAAAACCATCACCTTTTGCTTATGAACCGCTTCCTTCAATTAGAACAAGACAGGGTCTTGGTCTTGCTTTTCCTTCACCTGTGACACCAAGGATAAAGCAGAACCATTTTGAACATTGACCTTGCCTTCATTATTCTCTTCAAGTTGCATTCCCAGTCGAGCCAATCTATGAACTTCCTTAGCTAATTGTCTCATCCCTTCCTCCACATGAGCAGTGCTACCCATGGACAACCTGCTAAGAGCATTAGCAACAATGTTAGCCTTACCTGGGTGGTAGAGAATGCTCATGTCATAATCCTTGAGCAACTCCAACCATTTCCTTTGCCGTAGGTTGAGTTCCTTCTGACTGAACATGTATTGCAAAATCTTGTGGTCAGTGAAAACGTCCACATGCACACTATACAAATAGTGACGCTAGATCTTAAGTGCGAACACCACCGCTGCCAACTCTAGATCATGAGTCGAATAGTTCTTCTCATAGATCTTGAGTTGTTTGGAAGTATAAGCTATTACCTTCCCTTTCTTCATTAGCACACAACCTAGTCCAACTCTAGATGCATCATAGTATATCACAAAGTCTCCCATCCCATCGGGCAAAGTCAAGACTAGTGCTGTAGTCAATCTAGTCTTCAACTCTTGGAAACTTTTCTCATATTCCTCAGACCACTGAAACTTGGCCTTCTTCTGAGTTAGCTTAGTCAATGGTGCAAACAAAGAAGAGAATCCCTCAACAAATCTTCAATAGCAGCCCGCCAATCCCAAGTAGCTTCTTATTTCTGTCGGAGAAGTTGGTCTAGGCCAGTTCTTAACCGCTTCAATCTTCTGGGTATCCACCCAAATGCCATCCCCCGAAACAACATGGCCTAGGAAAGCCACATACTTGAGCCAAAACTTGCACTTTGAGAATTTCGCATACAACTCATGGACTTTGAGCGTTTGCAAAACCACTCTAAGATGATTAGCATGCTCCTCTTCATCCTTTGAATACACCAGAATATCATCAATAAACACGATCACGAATATATCAAGATACGGTCTGAATACGTTGTTCATCAAATCCATGAAAGCTATAGGTGTATTTATCAACCCAAAAGACATGACCAAGAACTCAAAATGGCCATACCGTGTCCTAAAGGCTTTTTTTGGAATATCATTTCCTTCACCTTCAACTGATGGTAACCCAATCTAAGGTATATCTTGGAGAAGCAAGTGGCACCCTGAAGTTGGTCAAATAGATCATTTATCCTGGGAAGAGGATAATTATTCTTTATTGTGACCTTGTTCAATTGCCGGTAGTCTATGCACATTCTGAGATCTATGTTTCTTACGCACGAATAGGACAGGAGCACTCCTAGGAAAAACACGAGGACTTATGAAACCTTTCTCTAACAAGTCTTTCAACTGTTCTTTCAATTCTTTCAACTCAGCGGGGGCCATTCTATAACGTGGAATTGAAATGGGTTGGGTCTCAGGAAGAATATCAATCCCGAAGTCAATCTCTCTATCAGAAGGGACTATAGTTGGATCATTAGGAAACATCTCAGGAAACTCATTCACAATCGTGACTGACTCAAGAATAGAAGATTCAACATCATCAGACTTAACTTGCATGAGGTGATAAATATAACCTTTGGAGATCAACTTTCTGGCTCTAAGATAAGAGATAAATTTGCCCTTAGGTGCAACAGAACTCCCTTTCCACTCTAGAATAGGCTCATTAGGAAACTGAAACTTAACAATCTGGGTTCTATAGTCAACAGAAGCATAACAGGCATGAAGCCAATCCATTCTAAGTATCACATGAAAGCCAACCATCTTCAATTCTACCAAGCCAGCTAAGGTATACCTATGATAAATAAACACTATGCAATCCCTATAAACTCTCTTAGCTAAGATAGACTTACTAGTAGGAGTGGATATAACAAAAGGTTCAAGCAAACACTCTGGAAGAATCCCAAACTTACTAGCCACATAAGGAGTTACAAAAGACAAGGTGGCACCCAGATCAAGCAATGCATAACAATCAAAGGTAAAGACTCGAAGCACACCCGTAACAACATCTAGTACAACCTCCTGATCCTGTCGATTACCCACAGCATAAAGGTGGTTCGTCCCGCCTTCTGTACCTATAGTAGTACCCCTCTGATGATTGCCCGCTGGGGGTGCTGCAGAGGATTGTGGTCTGCTGTTCCCCTCACCTCGTCTCCTTTTTGGGCACTCAAACTGGAAGTGACCAATCTGTCCACATGAATAGTACACATTCTTATCCATACGATACTTACCCAGATGAATCTTACAAAGTTGTCATAGGGTGGCTTTCCCCTTGCATCTTGGGTCACGCTGGCCTGAGATTGTGCACCCTGAGCATTGAAATTCTGATAATCTTAAGACCTCTGATCATACCTGTTTGGCTGGTCGGGTGTACTCGTTGCAGAGGGTGCATGGTGAGATGATCTCTTATGAAAGTAGGATGTGTCACCCTTATTCTGTCTCTACTGGCTAGGCTCATGCCCAGCTGATTTGGCCCTCCTGTTCATCTACTCTTCTCTATCTCTTTTCTTGTCCTCCTCTGCCTATCAGGCATATAACATAATCCTGGAGATGTCCATGCTGGGGATCAACAAAGTTGCCTTGCACTCCTTCTACATATATTTGCCCAAGCCAGACATAAACTTCCTCATCCTAGCCCTCATGTCTTGCACTATCTCTGGGGCATATCTATATAGCTTAATGAATTTAATGATGTACTCCTTAACCGTCATCCCTCCTTGCTTCAAGTTCACAAACTCATCTACCTTCGGCTCCCTCAATCTTGAGGGAAGAACTGGTCAAGGAAAGCAACTTCAAACTCTTCCCATTCTGCAGGCTCTGTATCCTCACCTCTACTATCCTCCCATTGGTTATACCAAACATTAGCAACATCCTTCAGTTGGTAGGAAGCAAGCTCAACTCCCTCAATCTCATTGGCGTGCATAGCTTTCAGGACTTTATACATTTCATTAATGAAATTCTGCAGGTCCTCCTCAACCTTCGACCCCGTATACACTAGCGGGTTCATCCTCAAGAAATCATTGAGTCGGGTTGCAGATGAGGACTCCTGTGAGCTAGAATCAGATGCCTGAGGACCCTGACTGTTACCTGGGAGGCCACCAACTGAGTCAGCATAGTGATGGCTCCCCTAAACTCTGCCTCTATGTCGGGAGCTGGTTGGGGTTGTGCAAGGGGCTCCTGTGGGACTTCAACAGTCCTAACAGGCCATCCCCGTCTCTGTTTCTCTGTCTGAACTAGGACCTCGAGTTGAGCGTTCTCAACAGCTGGGGATGAGACATCTCTCTGAGCAGTTGTTCTCTTTGGTGACATTTCCTGCAAAATTGGAACGCGTGAATGAAAATGGGATTTCCATGGAGTTAGACTCTATCGCATGAATTCAGATCATTGAAGAAAGGTAACACTTCCTAATGTCCTATAGCCTTCGTACTTATGAAGTGTGGTGCACAACACACCCATAAACAAGACTCTACTAGACATGGCTTCATACACTCCCTAAGACACTCGAACTCTATGCTTTGATACTAAGTTTGTCACGCCCCGGGGGTACCCTACGCGTAACTGGCACTCGAAGACTATTGCTAGTCCCCAAGCAAATCACCTAATCCTATACACTAGTTCAATCGTTAAATTAGCGGAAGACATTCAAGAGACCAAGTGAACTATTAGTGGGTAACAAGGCTATCACTATGTCTATCATATGGAATAAGAATAAAAGAACAATCTCAATATAAAAAGGAAACAGGGAAGAAGGAACTTCAACATCAACTATCAACTGTCTATGTCTATGAAACCTCTATGACTAATGTCTAAGAAGATACCATGACAGGCATGGCTACTACTATCAAAAGAAACAACTCAAATGGTAATAAAGGGAAATACAGGCATCATTAAATTAGCGGAAGACATTCAAGAGACCAAGTGAACTATTAGTGGGTAACAAGGCTATCACTATGTCTATCATGTGGAATAAGAATAAAAAAACAATCTCAATATAAAAAGGAAATAGGGAAGAAGGAACTTCAACATCAACTATCAACTGTCTATGTCTATGAAGCCTCTATGACTAATGTCTAAGAAGGTACCATGGCAGGCATGGCTACTACTATCAAAAGAAACAACTCAAATGGTAATAAAGGGAAATACAGGCATCCTCCAAATGCAGGGGAGGACTCACCAAGTCTCTGTCTAGGAATCTGTGAATCTCAATGATTTGTTTGCTGAAGTCCTCTATCTACAGAATCTACATCATAAAATGATACAGCGCCAAAAGGCATTAGTACGTGGAATGTACTGTATGTAAAATGGGATAAAGTAAGCAATATAAGCAAGATAATATAGTATGACATCGACTCTTCCATCACTCGATCTCAACTCAGAATAAGGGATAGGACTTCATCACATCACTATCAGTCAAGACTTATACTATCACATCAACCTCAAAGTACTATCAATATGAAACCTATGTGGGAGTTTCTCTAAATGACAACCACCACCTATGAGCCGGTGATGATACAACGAAGAGATGTTATTGCTACATCCGTCCGGTACCTTTTCGGGGTAAAGGACGAGTCTATCAGGGGATACCAAAAATCTATCAAGTCCTCTGTGGGACAAAGGAAACATCTGCTTTCACGATCCAATTTTCTCCTATGCTGGCCACGGAGTTAATGAGTGTGAGTGGGACTCACTCTTACCCATTTCGGTGCTAATAATCCTCCCAGGATTCAACATGCTCATAAGTCTATTAACATCAGGATGGTTATACAACCAACCTCCCTTAGACAAGAACCTCCACTCATCCGATCATCTATCGACTCAAGGTATTAAGAACATTACTAAAGTTCCAAGTTCTATCTCTAAAAGACCTCTAAGGATCTCTTTCTCAATCAGTTTCAGCAATATTATCTTCAACACTCACTCAATTTGAGACTCGAACCACAACAATCATGCATATATACATAGCCCAGGCTCTAGACATCAACCCTTAGCTTCATTCAAGCAATCTTTAACAATTAAGCATGTATAGTTTATTCCATAGCTCAATTAATCAGTTAAACAAATTATTAGAGTTATGATGATGATCAATTTAAGATAATTTATATAAATTAAAGATAACTTGCAAGAATATCTTCAAGAATTGGAATACAAGACCTATCAACTATCAATTATCAATCTATTACACTCATCAGGGCATATGGGAGAACAATCCCAAGTTTTGGGTAGCCTTTACATACCTGGGATGAAGATTGTACTAATCTTCGACCCGGTTACTATAAAATCGGGCCGAGGCCATTTTTCCACTCGATTTTTCGCGCTGATTGCAAATCAGGTCTCGAATTTTTCATCGGAGCTTTGCAAGACGCATTATGCGCACGATTACATTCTAGGGGCATTTTGGTAAATTTTGTAGGGTGTTACATCATTTCAATATACTAACGCATATTTTGCCGACATGATATCACCAGATAAGGACCGATGTTCCCCCTCCTCCACTGGCATGTGGCTAGGTTCAGACGTTTGAGGCTAGTTGATCGGTGAGCCCTCTAGTTCAACAAAGTCTAATCAAATATGGAATTATCATAAGATTATAAGATCAATGACGCCAATTCATTATTTTCTAAGATCAGATTCAAAATGAGTCAAAAATTTATTCTCGAAAAAGTAGGGCTAAATTTGGGAACTAATACATAATTAAGTTATTCAAAGCATTTTCAAATTAATGATAAAAATTAATTCAAAAATGGGGTTCAATTCAGTCCACACTTCTCAATTTATCAAAAAATCATGTTCATGAGAAAATCCAAAAACTTTTAAGCTCAAAACCAAAAAGTAAAGTTTCAAAACATGGTGAAAGACTTAAATATTTTTTTAATAAAAACATAATTTAGATGAGACATTAGACCACATGGCTAAAAAATAGAAATAAATACAATTCAATGAAAATGATATTTACAGGATAACAAAAATATGTGAAAATTGCTAGGTATAGCTATTGTTTCCCACAAATGAG
>JAPFFP010006167.1:0-17628 GCA_026153255.1 Solanum medicagineum
TGTCCTATTTGCATTTTGCATAAGTTGTTGCCTTGTGATCTTGTTGAATTAGACATGGTGGATTATGATGTCATTCTTGGGATGGATTGGTCGCATGCCTACTATGCTTCTATTGAATGTAGAACCCATACGGTGAAGTTTTAATTCCCTAATGAACACATCCTTGAGCACGAAATTCAAGATGTGGTGGTCAAGAGTAGATTCATTTCTCGCATTAAAGCTTGTAAGTTTATCTTTAAGGGGTGTCTTTACCATCTAGTGAGGGTTAAAGATATGGATTCCAAAGTCCCTTCCATAGAGTCAGTTCCGATTGTAAATGAGTTTCTTGATGTCTTCCCAAATAACCTTCCCGGTGTCCCTCCTGAAAGGGAAATAGATTTTGGTGTTGAAACGACCCCAAAAAGTGCCTAAAGACGTACCTTGAAAATGCTCAGAATCTTATTTTTCATATATCTAAAAATCCGTTCGTTATTTTGAAAATTCGACTTCATATTCTTTTTCAGGGGGTCCAAATTAGGGGGGAGAGGGTCTAACCCCAATTTTAGAGTAACCGAATCGAATTATGAATTTTTCAAGTAAGCAGAAAACAGTTGGGATCCGCGTCTAGGGCGCGATGTGCCCCAGTTATTTTGGCCAATTTTCTGTTTCGGGTCCAAGGCTTTCCCATGCATGAAAATATATAAACATAGCCTTATTTCACCCTCATATCATCCTAAAAATTTCCCAATACTCACTCAAACACTTAGACTAATGTTTCTCTCAAGATTCAAATCCCAAAAGTCAAGGCCAATCTTAAGGATTTCATCAAGTATCTCACTCAAGCTTCAAGTCTCCATTTCCAAACTTCATCAAGGGTTCTCCAAAGTCAAGGTATCTGGTGTTGAACCATTGGGTCCTTCCACCCCTGGTGCCTAAGCCTCCATTTTACTAATATTACATAATTTAAAGTTGATTTTACGTGTGAGTATTGTACATTGAGAAATTTACTGCACAGTGATTTTAGTTCATGAAATTATGGCTGTTTTATCATGTTTTGAGCTCTAAATCTTGGATCTAATGTTGGATTTGATGATAGGTTTTGATGTGTATGTCTTGAGGGTGTTGCAAGGTGTTGATTGGTGGTTTTACAATGAGTTTTCTTGCATGATTTCATCTATAAATTTCATGGTCTTTTACTCTAATTACACACCCCCAAGGTGTTTGATAAAATGTTCACATGTGGTTGCTCGAGGAGTTGAAGGTCCAAAGCATGAGATATGATATGACTGATGTTATCATGATGAAACAAGCTTATATACATGATGAATTATATTTAAAGTGTTGCATTAGACTATGCCCAATCCGAGGGTGAGGGGTCTAAAAACCCGAATAACCGAGGGAAGGGTTAGTACTTCTCCACCTAGTGATGGGGCTGCATCGCCACTAACAAAGATGGGTGTTAGTACTCATTAACCGAGTGAAGGATTAGTTCTTCTCCACCTAGGTGATGGGACGACATTATCACCAACTGAGGGAAGGGTTAGTACTTCTCCACCTAGTGATAGGGCAACATCATCACTAACCTAGATGGGGTTTAGTACTCATCAACTGAGGGAAGGGTGTAGTACTTCTCCACTTAGGTGATGGGGCGACATTATCACCAATTGGGGGAAGGGTTAGTACTTCTCCACCTAGGTGATGGGACAGAATTATCACCAGCCGATTCAAGGGTTAGTACTTCACCACCTAAGTGATGGGGCGACATTATCAGTAACCTCAAGGGGTTTATACCTGGAAATCTAGCTTGGTCTATTCTTCACATATGTTATCCTATATGAGCATGAGTTACCTATATATGAACATGAGCCCTGTTTGAGCATCTCCACCCACGTGGCTAGTACAGTTTCACTTACGCTTATCGGTGAGTCCTCCATTTTGGGGATATTGGTCTATGTTTCTTATGTTATGTATTGGTTCCTTCTTCTTTATTCCTATTTTGACTATGAGGGTGAGCACGACTACTTGTCTTGGCCCCGGTTAAGTATCTATGTTTAGAGGTATTGCTGGACAAGTTATGTATTACATTCGACTTTGACTCATCTATGTTATTTAAGTATTAAACTCTCTCTTTCTCCCTTAGTCCCATTTCCCCTTGTTCATGTTTTTTATGATGTTTTATATTGGTTTCGCAACCAAGGATGCGTAATGATATACTATGAGGCTTGTTTGGGGGTTCCTTTGGGTTACCCATTTGTCAGTCATGTCTAGGACCTAGGCTGGGGTCGTGACAAAGATGGTATTAGAGCACTAGGTTGATATATCCTCGGACTCCAACATACCGCATCAATTAGAGTCTTATTCATGGATGTGTTTGCACCACAACTATGAGTAGAAGGCTATGAGACGTTTTAGGAAATGTTTCCCTTCATCATGGTCTATATCGTGCTTTAGAAGCGAGATAGGGCTTTTCCCCCTAACTAATGTTCTTTTCTCTTTTAGTTGATCATGTCGCTGCAAGGAGGAAGGCGAAGGAAGGTAAGTAGAAGGTTTTGATTTTGATGGATCCGAGTTTCCCTATTTCTTCTCTATTCTTTTAGTTAATGGTGGGGCTTCTTGTGTGCCCAAGTAGGTGTGTTGATCTTTGCTGTCTATTCTCTTGGTTGGGTATGTTGTTGCTAGAAATTTCATAGGCGTTGATCCAGGTTTATATTGCATTAGGTCTTTTTTTGTGGCTTGTCAGATTTGATGTTGTACTTAGGATGGAATAGTTGCATGCTTGTGTATCTCCTTGGTGGTAGGACCCGTAGAATTAGAATCTGACCCCCTAATAAGTCTGTCTTTGAATGGGGGGTTGATAAATGGTAGCAAGAGAGGTAGGCCCATTCTTGTCATAAGGTACAATTGGTCTCTAAGGGGTTGCATTTGTCATCTTGTGAGAAATGGAGGTGTTGAACCTAAGTTGTTTTGTCTATAGAATTGTTATTGGTGGTGGATGAGGCTTTGAATGTCCTTTCTAATGTTTTGAATTTTGGGGTAATGTCCTTTGGTTTGACAAGTACACTGATTATGCCTATAGGTATCATGAGTAAGATCTTTAGTCCCTATCCTAATAGGTTTATGGTGGTTTTGGTGATGATAACGTGATTTGTTCCCGAAGGAGGTAGTGCGAGTGAGTCATTTGAGGCTAGTACTACAAGTTTAAGGAAGAAGGATGGGTGCCGGTAGGAGAGATGGGAATCTTGGTGGTAAGAAGTTGCCTTCCTAGGTTGTGTGGTGCCGAGTGATGGTATTAAGGTGGACCTTTAGTAAGACGAAGGTGATTAAAGATTAGCCTAGACCTTTGACTTTATCGGATATTAGAAGCCTCTTGGGTTTAGTGGGCTATTATAGGAAATTGTGAGTAAGTTCTCTTCTATTGTTGCTCCTATGACTTAGTTTGACCCTATATAAGGCCATGTTGTGACCGACGTTTTGAGTAGGGTGATTTGATAGCCCAAAATTATTTTCAAGAAAACGTACATGGATGTTATTTTAATTCGGGATTTGAATATTATAATTCCTAAAATTCTATTGATCCATGGGTAGTGTTTATTTGATGATTTCAATATGATTTATGCTGTTATATGAGGATTTACTTTGTGTTTATGAAGTTATAAGTATGCATATTCCCCTTTTGAAGTTATTTATGCATGGGAGCTTACACTATGGATTTAAACAAGGAATTAATTATGTTTTTACTTCAACTTCATAATATAAATGTTGATTTTAAATGGAGTGTTAATTACCTACGTCATTTCATCATTGTTCATAGCATATGCATTTATGTACAAGGATTACTTTTAAAAAAATTATGATATGGCAAGTCCAATTTCGTTTTGTGGTATGATTTTGATAAAAGGGTGGTTATGACAATATTGTGTTCACATATATATCTTTGATTTTGGCTCTTTAAGCATTTTGGCTGCTTACACCTTTTTGTATATGAATGGGCTATTCCTACGCATGAGTACTATGACTATGAAATTATGATTTTGGCATTTGAGCCTAAGTATGAATTATTATGAATGGTGTTTGACTTTTAAGCTCAATTGTGCATTGAAATGATTCAGAAAATGACTATTGCCTCTTTGAAAGTATGTACATGTATATTATAAGTATTCTTGTGGGGTGACGACTTAGCTTGTTGTGTTGGGGGTCTTGGAGTAGTTTGAGTTACTTGCATAGCATGTTTCTAATGAGTGTAGGACCCATAGAGTTGTAATATGATGGGTAAGGATGATCGAACTATTTAGTCAACTACGATGGGTTAGTCACTTCTCTAAGATTGATCTTTGGTTCAGGTTTTGTCCCCAAGAGAGGATGAGGGTAGGTGATATCCGTAAGTGTCCATTTCGGACTAAGAGTGAGCATCTCGAATATTGGTGGAGTTGTTTGGTTGGCTTATGCATCAGTTGTGTTTATAGGTTTCATGGATAGGGTCTTAAAACCCTACCTTGATATGTTTGTAGTGGTGTTTAGTGATGAGGTATTGATTTGTTTAGAACTTGTGAATTATTTGTGGTTGGCTTATGCATCAGTTGTGTTGCAAGTGTTGGATGAGAGGGGATTGGTTTCTAAATATGGTGGGTGTGAGTTGAGGATAACAAGAAGGTTGTTAGAACTCCTTTCGGATTATGGTATGAGTGTGCATTGATTTTTCCGGTAAGGCTAGTGTTGTGGGTGAATAATGGTGGTAAAGAGATGCCTAGTAGAGTCCATCGGTCAGATAGATAGGGAGTTAGGTTGAAGGAAGTTGAGAATGGTAGTATGGTGTTCTTGATGGTTCCAAATATTCTTGGGTTAAAAGGACTAGATTAGGCAAGACCTTGATTTCCGCCTTTATTATATTTGGAAGCTTGGGTGAGAGAATGATAGAGTGGAGGTTGTCTCACAAGGGGGAGATGGCGAATACGGTACCAAGTGGGTTAGGTGTATTTAAAATTGAAAATTGAGTTGAGGAATGTGAGTCCTTATAGAATATAGAGGGAGGTTGATAAGGTTGCATGAGTTTGGGGAATTGCCTATGGTAGGGGTATGGTTTATCCAGTTTGTCATGCTTCTAGGTTGAGGTGATGTGTTGGTGAACCTAGTGCTATAGCATTCTTTGAGTTTGTGGGTGAGGTGTTGGATGTATGAGTGGAGAAATTAATTGATTGATAATGACGTAGTATTCCTCAAGCCCCTTTTTATGATTCTGAGTCCTATGTTTCAGCCCTTATATCATTCATGTGCATACATGTTTAAGTTGGCAAGTTTATGATGATTTTACAGTTATGTTGAGATTTTGAAAATGGTGTTTTAAAGTGTATTATTGCATTCTTGTTGGGGATGATCTCCTTATGATTCTTCTTCTCTTGTACGTTTCTTTGACATTCGGGGACAAATGTTCCCAGGAGAGATATTGAATCGACCCCAAAAAGTGCCTAAAAACGTGTCTTAGAAATGCAGGGAATCTTATTTTTCATATATCTAAAAATCTGTTCGTTATTTCGAAAATCTGACTTCATATTCTTATTCAGAGGGCCCAAGTAAGAGAGGGAAGGGTCTAACCCCGATTTTATGCAACCAAATTAAAGTATGAATTTTTCAAGTGAGATGAAAACAGTGGGGATCCGCGTCTGGGGAACATGCACCCAAGTGTTATTTTGGCCAATTTTTTGTTTTGGGTCCAAGGCTTTAAGTCATGGGCCTAGACCCTCCTATGCGTGAAAATACATAACTCAGCCTTATTTCACCCTCATATCATTCTAAACATTTCTTAATACTCATTCAAACACTTAGACTAATATTTCTCTCAAAAATCAAGTCCCAAAACTCAAGATCATTCTTAAGGATTTCGTCAAGGATCTCACTCAAGCTTCAAATATCCATTTCCAAACTTCTTCAATGGTTCTCCAAAGTCAAGGTATGTGGTGTTGAACCAGTGGGTCCTTCCACCCATGGTGCCTAAGCCTCCTTTTTACTAATATTGCATGATTTAAAGTTGATTTTATATGTGGGTCATGTATACTAAGAAATTTACAAAACAATGATTTTAGTTCATGAAAGTTTGGTTGTTTTAGCATGTTTTGAGCTCTAAATCTTGGATTTAATGTTGGATATGATGAAGGGTTTTGATGTGTATGTCTTGAGGGTGTTGCAAGATGTTGATTGATGGTTTTCAAATGAATTTTCTTGCATGATTTCATCTATAAATTTCATGGTCTTTCACTCCCATTACACACCCCAAGGTGTTTGATAAAATGTCCACGTGTGGTTGCTTGAGGAGTTGAAGGTCCAAAGCATGAGATATGATATGATTGATTTTATGATGATGAAATGAGGTTATATTCATGATGTATTCTATATAAGGTGTTGCATTAGACTATGCCCAATCGGAGGGGGGGCTCTAAAAATCCGGATAACCGAGGGAAGGGTTAGTACTTCTCTATCTAGTGATGGGGTGGCATCATCACTAACTGATTTGGGGGTTAGTACTCATCAATCAATGGAAGGGCTAGTACTTCTCGACCTAGGTGATGGGGCGGCATTATCACCAACTGAGGGAAGGGTTAATACTTCTCCACCTTGTGATGGGGCGACATCATCACTAATCGAGATGGGGGTTAGTACTCATCAATCAAGGGAAGGGTTAGTACTTCTCGACCTAGGTGATGGGGCGGCGGCATTATCACCAATCGAGGGAAGGGTTAGTACTTCTTTACCTTGTGGTGGGGCGGCATCATCACTAACCGAGATGGGGGTTAGTACTCATCAACCGAGGGAAGGGTTACTACTTCTCCACCTAGGTGATGGGGCAGCATTATCACCAATCGAGGGAAGGTTAGTACTTCTTCACCTAGATGATGGGTGGAATTATCACCAACCGATTCAAGGGTTAGTACTTAACCACCTAAGTGATAGCGCGACATCATCGCTAACCTCAAGGGGTTTATACCTTGGAAATATAGCTTGGTCTATTCTTCACATATGATATCCTATATGGGCATGAGTTATCTAAGCATGTTTTACTACAAGTATTGTCCATACATGCCATTTTGCTATACTATGCCTATTGTTTATTGTATGTATTTTGATTATGAAGCCTATCTATTGTTGCATTGCATCCCACATACTTAGTATATTCCAACGTACTAACACATACTCTATGCCTATATGATATGACCATGTAGGAACCAGAGCCCCGTTTGAGCATCTCCACCTACGTTTCTAAAATGATTTCACTCAAGCTTATTGGTGAGTCCTCCATTCCGGGGATGTTGGTCTAAGTTTCTTATGTTATTTATTGGTTTCTTCTTCTTTATTCCTATTTTGACTATGAGCGTGAGCCTGGTTGCTTGTCTTGGCCCCGGATAAGTATCTATGTTTAAAAGTGTTGTTGGACAAGTTATCTATTATGTTTGAGCTTTGATTTATCTGTGTTATTTAAGTATTAAACACTCTCTTTCTCCCTTAGTCCCATTTCACGTTGTTCATGTTTCTTATGATGTTTAATATTGCTTCCACGACCAAGGATGTGTAATGATATGCTATAAGGTTTGTTTGGAGTTCCATCGGGTTCCCCATTGGTCGGTAACGTCTAGGCCCTAGTCTTGGGTCTTGAAAGGTATAGACCTCCTCCCCTATACTCAACCCATCTCCATTCCCCCTTATAATATGTCCCCAGCGGAGTTGAAGGAGTTAAAGCAACAATTGAAAGATTTGTTGGAAAAGAGATTTATTAGACATAGACAATCACCTTGGGGTGCTCTGGTGTTGTTTGTGAAAAAGAAGGATGGGTCACTTAGAATGTGCATTAACTACTGGCAACTCAATAGGGTCACTATCAAGAATAGGTATCCTTTTCCAAGAATTGATGATTTGTTTGACCGCTGGAAAGGGTCTAGCTTTTTCTCTAAGATTGAGCTTTGGTCCAAGTATCATCAAGTGAGGGTGAGGGAATATCATATTCCCAAGATGGCTTTCTGGACTAGATATGGGCATTATGAGTTTGTTATGATGTCGTTTGGGTTGACCAATGCACCAGCCATCTTCATGGACCTAATGAATAGGGTCTTCAAAACCTTACCTAGATTTCTTTGTTTTGGTGTTCATTGATGATATATTGATCTATATGAATAGTAGGGAGGAGCTTCAATCATTGAAAGACAAGCTTGTGTCTACTCCTATATTGTCACTACCGGATGGGCTTGAGGGATTTGTGGTATATTGTGATGCTTCTCGATTTGGTTTTGGTTGTGTGTTGATGTAAAATGGTAAGCTTATAGCTTATGCTTCTAGACATCTCAAGGTACATGAAAGGAACTACCCTACCCATGATATAGAGCTAGTCGTTGTTGTGTTTGCATTAAAGATTTGGTGTCAGTACTTGTATGGGGTGTACGTGGATGTGTTCACAGATCATAAGAGCCTCCAATATGTCTTCACTCAAAAAAATCTCAACTCGAGGCAAAGAAGATGGTTAGAACTTCTTAAAGACTATGATATGAGTGTGTGCTATCATCCGGGTAAAGAAAATGTGGTAGGGGATGCTTTGAGTAGGGTATCTATGGGTAGCCTAGCTTATGTTGATGGTGGTGATAAGCAGATGGCTAGGGAGGTGCATCAATTGGCTATATTTGGGGTTAGGTTGGAAGAGGTTGGTGATGATGGTGGTGTTATTGTTGATGGGACTAAATCTTCATTGTTTGATGAGGTGATAGCAAAACAAGATCTTGACTACTCCTTTCTTTAATTGAAGGCCTTGGTGAAAGAGGGAAAAGTAGAGGTTTTCTTCCAAGGGGGAATAGTGCCCTTAGGTAACAAGGTAGGTTGTGTGTGCCATGTGTTGTCGATTTGAGGGAGAAAATCCTTGATGAGGCCCATAATTCTTTTTATTCTATCCACCCCGGTTCCACCAAAATGTATAAAGACTTGAGGGATGTCTATTGGTGGGGAGACATGAAAAGGGACAGTGCCAAATTCATTTCCAGCTTCCATAGTTGTCAACAAGTCAAGGTCGAACATCAATAGCCGGGTGGCCTAACCTAAGACATAGAGATTCCTACTTGGAAGTGGGAAGTGATTAATAAGGATTTTGTGGTTGGGTTGCCCAAGACTAGGAAAGGTTTTGATTCTATATGGGCGGTTGTTGATATGATGACTAAATTGGCTCACTTTCTACTGGTTCAGACCACACATGGGGCTGAAGAGTATGCAAGGTCGTATATCCATAAGTTAGTGAGGTTAAATGAGGTTCTTTTCTCCATCATATCAGATAGTGGTTCACAATTCACTTCACACTTTTGGAGGTCTTTTCAAAGGGGTCTTGGTACAAAAGTTCACCTTAGTATGACCTTCCACCCTCAGACGGATGGCCAAGCCGTAAGGACAATTCAAACCTTTAAAGATATCTTAGGGCGTATGTATTGGAGTTGAGGGGTAGTTGGGATGACCATCTTCCTTTGATTGAGTTTTCATACAACAATAGCTATCGCTCTAGCGTCGGTATGAATCCTTTTGAGGCTCTTTATGGGAGACGTTGTATATCACCAGTTAGTTGGTTTGAGGTTGGAGAAAAGGCTTTATTGGGAACGGATCTGGTTGTTGAGGCTCTTAAGAAGGTTATCATGATTAGGGTAAGGTTGAAAACAGCCAAAAGTCATAAAAAATCCTATGCAGATGTGAGAAGAAGAGACCTTGAATTCAAAGTGGGTAATTGGGTTTATTTAAAAGTTTCTCCAATGAAAGGTGTGGTCCGTTTTGGTAAAAAAGGGAAGTTGAGTCCAACAAATGTTGGTCTTTATAAGGTCTTGTAGAGGGTTGGCAAGGCATCTTATGAGTTGAAGTTGCCTAGTGAAATGAATTTGGTTCATCCAGTGTTCCATGCCTCTATGTTGAGAAAATGTATTGGTGATCCTAATGCTATTGTGCCTCTTAATGTTGTGGGTATTGTTAAGGATAACTTGACTTATGAGGAGACTCTAGTTCAGGTTTTGGATAAGCAAGTAAATTGATTGAGGAACAAAGAGGTGGTATTCGTTAAGGCCCTTTGGAGGAACCAATAAGTTGAGAGTGCTACATGGGAGGCGGAGGCGAACATACAAAGGTGGTATCCTTATCTCTTCCACTCCACTCAAACCTAAGGTACTAACACTAAGTCCCTTATGTGATTTCAAGTCTTATATTTGAGTCCCTATGTCGTCTTTATGCATTCATGTTTAAGGTGACAAATTTTTTGATGATTTTACACCTATGTTGAGGTTTTGAAAATGATGTTTAAATGTAATGTTGCATTCTTGTTGGGGCTGATTTATTCTTGATTACTCTTCTCTTGTACGTCTCTTTTACATTCGGGGACGAATGTTCCCAAGGGGAAGATATTGAAACAACCCCAAAAAATGCCCAAAAATGTGCCTCGGAATGCTCAGAATTTTAAATTCCATATATCTTAAAATCCATGAACAATATCGAAAATCAGACTTGATATTCATGTTCAAGGGGTCAAAATCATGGGTTAAAGGGTCTAACCCCAATTTTAGAGTAATCGAATAACAATTACAAATTTCCAAAATTTCAATTTCCAGAATCGGTTCATGGTGGTGCCGCGATGCGCAGCTATCGTAGGAATGTGTAAACTTGGTCTCCGTGACAGGTCCATGGCGTAGACCTATGTAAATTCTGGCCAGTTATTTTTCTTGCGGTCCAAATCTTTTGGGTCTTGGGCCTTTGTGTTTCCAAATGTGTTTTTTCCTATATTTAGTCATATTTCATCCTCATATCATCCTAAACATTCCCCAATATCCTCTCAATAATTTTGCGATATTTTCACTCCCAAATTAAAGTCTTAAAACCCTCATCCAGAATTAAGGATTTCCTTCAAGCTTCAAGCCTCCATTTTCAATCTTCATCAAGAGCTTCCTCAAAGCTAAGGTATGTAGGTTTTAGCTATTGGTTTCTTCCACCCATGGTGCCTTAATGTCCTTTTAACTCTATTTGCATGATTTAAAGTTGATTTTACAAATGGGTTTACTAGTATGAACATGTCGATGAATTATGTTGAAGTTATGTAAAGTTGTTACTGTTTTGCTATGTTTTGAGCAATAACCTTTGATCTAATGTAAGATTTGATTAGGGGTTTCGATGTATATTGCTTGACGGTTGCAAGGTATTGATAGTTTTACAATGGATTTTGTTGCATTATTTCATTTCTATATTTCATGGTTTTTCACTATTATTACACACCCTCTAAATGTTTGATAAAATTTTTGGATACGATTTCTTGAGAAATTGAAGGTCCAAAGCATGATATAGGATATGATTAATGTTATAATGATGAAATAAACTTATGCATATGATATACTCTATATAAGGTGTTGCATTAGACCATGCCTGGTCCGGGGGGATTAAGAGCCCGGATAGCCTAGTTGAGAGGTTAGAATCTCAAACACCAGGGTGGTAGGTGAGATTGCGACTAACCTAGATGAGGGGTTTTCACCTCAAACACCAAGCTGATAGGTGCAAATATCTCTAACCTAGATGAGGGGTTTGCACCTCACATACTAGGGTGATGGGTGAAATCATTACTAACCTACAAAAGGGTTTGTACCTTGGAAATCTAGTTTGGTCTCTTCTACACATATGATATCCAATATGAGCACGAGTTACTTAAGCATGTTTTACTTATGCATTGATCATACATGCCATATTGATATATTATTCCTATTGCTTATTGGTATACATTTTGAATAAGGTGTCTATCTCTTGTTGCATTGCATCCTACATACTTCGTACATTCAAACGTACTAAATCATACTCTTGCCTACATGATATCACCTTGTAAGAACCGGTGCCCAAGTTGATCATCCTCCTCTACGTGGCTAGATTAGTACTACTCAAGGTTGTAGTGAGTCCTTAACTTCGGGGACCTTAGTCTATGTTGCTTTCATTATGTATTGAGACATTCTTCTTATTTTCTATTTTAACTATAAGGGTGAGCCCGATTGCTTTGTCTTGGCCCCCGCTCTTATCTATGTATAGAGGAATTTGTTGGACATGATATGTATCTAAGACATAAGGTTTGACTCTTTGTCTCTTGATTATGATATTATGCAGGCTTTTCCCTTAGCCTCTTTGCCCCTATTCTTATGCCTTATGTCTTTTATGTGCTTCCACGACCAATGATGTGAAATGATATGTTAAGAGGCCTGTTTGGGGCTTCTTCGGGTTCTCAATTCGCCGTGTCACGTCTAGGTCCTAAGCTTGGGCTGTGACACCAAGATAATGCTAACAATGCAGCAAATGCAGCTCTAAATAGGAACAACAATGAGGATGCTGAGAATGAGAACCCACCTCCTTTGGAGAATATTCCACAGCCTCAGGATTTCAACACCAATGCATACCAGTGGAATCAATACAAGTTGAATCTTGTGGCAATGGAGGTGACTAGAGCTATTGTATAGGCACCATTACTGGCAGACACAAAGTTCAAAGTCTTGAGTGGGTTATTAGATGCTGCAGAACCTAGGCTATTTGTGAGCTTACTATCGGGGGATCCTCACAGCCACCTACACAATGTGGCATTTCTCTGTAAGAGTGTGATGGTGGGAACACAAAATCTATCTATAGATGTTGCGGAACTTCGTGTCTTCCCATTTCTATTATAAGCAATGCTGCATTATGGTTATCTGAGCTCCCGCAAAGTTCAATCACCAGTTGGGTAGACTTGTATAAGGCCTTTTTGGAGAAGTACTTCCCTAGATCGAAGATGCTCAAGTTGAAGGACCAGATCAATAACTTCGAGAAACTTCCTGGTGATCCGATAAGCGCTACTTGGGATTGGTTCACAAAATGTCAAACGAGGGTCCCTGACCATAAAATAGTTGATGACGCCTTAGTGGAGTTATTCTACCATGCCCTTGATGAGAATAGTCAGGCCTATGCTGACACCATAATGGGGGGCATGTTTCTAGATCGACCATTTGCAAGTATTGCAGACAGAATGGAAAGAATGGTCAAGACAAATCGTGCATAGGGTAGCAGGATAGAGTTTCCATAAAAAGTTGATGTGCTATCAGTGTGGGTCCAGATCAAGCCAAAAATAATGAAGAAATCATGTAGTAGCTTTCTCAGATTCGCATAGCTATGGAGGTGATGATGAAGCAGAGCCAAGAGAGAGTGAATGTAGTGGTTTATCGACCTTTACGTACACCCATGTACAAAGAGCCATACTATGAGTAGGAAATATGTTTTGTAGTTGTTCATATGTGGAGTTTCTGGACCAATATCCAAGGGTCCAATCAGGAGTATTGGCACCAAGGTCAAGGAAACAATGGTCGGAACTATGGTAGAGATGGAGCTTACAGGGACAATTGTGGAAGTTAGTACGATAGGAATTGTTCGAGAGAGAGATGAAGATTGGGGTTCCGGAGAAGGCTTCAGAAATGGTCCTTATGTGCCACCACACAAGTGCAACGTAAGCACAAACAATTCTAGAATTGAGGAGATGTTCGATCTCCTACTGAAGAAGCCTGAGACATAGGATGAGACTTTCAGGGGCATAAATGAGATTTCAAGTATTAATCAGAAAATTAAGTCTCACTTTGTTGCTATCAAACAGTTCGAACAATAGTTTAGTCACATGTCGACTCAGCTTAATCAACATCAGAGGGGTACACTGCCTAGCAATACATTGCAAAATCCTAAAAATGATAGGCAGTGTATGGTGGTTACTACTCTGGGGTGGGAAGAGCACGATTGACCATCCCATGCAGGTTGATAAGGAAGATGTTAGTGAGGAGATAGCTGCAGCTAAGGATGCGGATGAAGGAGATGATCGTCGAAAGGATGGGGTGAGTGAAGCTACTAATGTGCCACAGAGGTTGAAGCCCATTACTAGGCCTCCTTCTCCCTTCTCCCAAAGAATCAAAAAAAGGAAGAAGAAAGGGAAATTCAAGGACTTTCTCTCCAAGATAAAACAACTCTCCATCAATATCCCTCTCATTAAGACATTGGAGAAGATGTCAGGGTATGCGAAGTACATGAAGGACTTGGTCAGCAAAAAGCAGACTGTGAGTCAGGAACTTTCTTAAGAGCTCCAACATTGAAGTGCTATCAATACGAGATCCTTAGGTTAGAGGAGAGAAAATTCGGGTGCTTTCACCATACCATACACCATTGCTGATGTGGAGTTTGCAAGGGCACTATGTGATCTAGGTGCCAACATAAATCTAATGCCCCTTGCGGTCTCCTAGAATCTTGGATTGGGAGCCCCTACTCCAACTAGCATGCGGTTGATAATGGATTGTACAGTGAAAAAGCCTATGGGAGATATTATATGATGTTTTGGAAAAAGTTAAGAAGTTCATATTCCCTGTAGACTTTGTGATCCTAGATTGCAAAGTTGAATTCGATGTCCCAATCATCTTGGGAAGACTTCCTAGCCACTGGATGAGCCATAGTGGATATGGAAGCTGGTCGTCTCAGATTTAGATTGAATGATAAAGAAGTTGTCTTTAATATCTGTCAGTCCATGAAGCATCTAGAAAAGCTTAATGAGTTTCAATTAAAGGAATATGAGAGCTTAGCCTTGTATAAACAAAGAATGAAGTTGCAACATGACCGTCGATAGAGAATCGCCAATTTGCACCAGGAGACTTGGTGCTGTTATAAAAGTCAAGATTGAAATTATTCCTTGGGAAGCTCAAATGCAGATGATTGGGACCCTTTTGAGTAGCATACGTCTTCGACCTTCGAGTCATTGAATTATAGAGACAAAATGAGGAACTTTAAGAGTAAATGGCCAAAGAGTCAAGCCATACTATAGAAATGTGGAAGCTATAAAATTAGTGGAAGAGTGGGATCTTGAGGAAGTCTGAGTACTCAAGCTATCTGTGTCGTGCCATGATAATAAATCTGGCACTGATTGAGAGGCGACCCAAGATGGAGACTGTTACTAGGCGCACATGTATGTTTTTGACTCCTTATATTCTATTTTTTTGATCTTGTGCATTGGGGATGATGCAAATCTTTTTCAATGGGGAGTGGTTAGTTATAGACATCAGTGAAGTCAGAGTAGCTTGTGTCCATAACTACCCTAATTGTTAATTCCAAGGTTTTTTTGCCTGTGTTCTTTTTTCCTGTGGATATTTAATTTCTGTTGAACCGACACATTTAGGATATTTAGATAATATTTGTAGCATATAGTATGTTTTTGTGTTTTGTTTGAAAAATGATACCCACAAAAATTTTTGATTAAGTGGTTAGATAGCAACCAGGCATGCTTAGGTATCTGACAATAATTGTTCTGATAAATGAGGGGACATTGAGATAGAAAGCATGATCTTTGAGTCTTTTGTTGATAATATATGCAGTACCATATGAGTGTGAGCATAATTTGCTAAATTCATGTGTTTTGTACTATTTCAGAACATGCCCTGTTACTCTAAGTTATATCATAGATTAATTGGATTAGGAAATGATATTAGGCCATTGTTCTTAACTAGTCCACTTTAGCCCAAAAACATGACCAACCAAAATGATGATATATCTCTTTGTTCCTGATTTTTGAGCCTAACATGTACCTATTCTTTGAAAACACCTGATTAACCTAGCCTTATTAGTTGTGAAATCCTGAAATTGGCCTTAGTCTTTCCTTGAACATTGTACACCTTGACTGAGGCAAAAAGCCGAAGTTGAGGATGACTACAAAAAGTGGCCCTGGTTCGGAGGATGGATATTATATACCTCAATATAGGCTAAAACCTTAAGTTGAGGATGACTACCAAAAGTGGACCTGGGTCGGAGGATGGATATTATGTCCCTCAACATAGGCTAAAAGCCTAAGTTGAGGGTGGCTGGTGTAAGGATGAAACACAAAAGTAAGGGGGTTTGTTAGTGGCATGGAGAAGAAAAGAAGAAACCACGTACTTAGTGCAAGAAAAAAATTGAGTGATGCCTTAATATGAGCTAAAAAATAAAATGAAGTGTAAAAATAAGGCAAAAAGCTAAAAAATGAAAAGAAAGCACCACAAAAGCTTGAAATAGGAAAAAGGGAGATTAAGGTAAAAATAACAAAGTTGGTAGGGAAAAAGTATAGAAATACACAGTTTCATGGAGGGCCTTTAGTCACTATTTTCCCATAGTATCATACCAAAGCCCCTTGAGCCTATGTTACAAGCCAAGAAAGTCTTAAAGTGATCCTAGTCCAGTTAGTTGAGGGTTTGAGTCATGAATATAGGGGCAAGCCTATCTTATTAGACATTATTCATGGATATTTGTTGTAAAAGTGAGTGAGTTTGTATAGTCCTAATGCTAACCATGAAATCATCATTGAGTGTCATATATATGACTTCTTTCTGTGACGTCACTTGCATTGCATTGTTGGCATTAAACTTATTCAGTGATTGTCGATTGTTGATAATACCTTGCTTGTCATAGTTGGATTGTGTTAGATAAATAGCTATCTAACCCTATTTGAAAAAGTTGGTGTGGGTATCTGAGTCTGAGATGTATGTGATGTATGGCATTGAGTTAAGATTTGTGTGTCACTATGTTGTCTATATAGATTGAGTATGTCACTTGAGGACAAGCAACAATTTTAAGTTGAGGGTGTTGATGTGCTGCCAAAATGAAACACTTTTGATGCTTAAAACATGAAAATTTGTGTGTTCTCAATGTGATGTTAGTAGGTTTTATGTGTTTTTATGTTTATCTTTGCAGGATTATAGGTTGGCCATGATTTGGGTGGAAGTTACAAATGTTGTTACAGATTTGCTATCACCAGACCCTCTATTGGTTGTATACCATTCTACGAGCCATTGGGAGGTTTGTGAAGATTTCCATTGAAGGGCTGATTTCTGATGTTGATTCTATGAACATGCAGACGAGTCATAGAAGAGTTTACGAGTTGTAGAAGAGGATTCGTGCTCTAAGGATCAGAAAAGTGGACTTTCAAGAATTTTATCATAGAAAACCTCCATTTACGGGTCATAAATCACTTTACCAGTCGTAGTGGGGTGTTGTATAGTGGAAGTCCAAAATTCCAGTAGTGGAGCACGAGACCCCTTTTACGGGACATTAACTTCAATATGGGCCGTAAAGAGCTTTCGTATGACGTGCCGACCATTTCTCCAATTTTGTTTAGGATTTGTTTTGTAATTGTTATAAATAGGTCTTTTAGGTTATCTTTTAGAAGTTTTTGCCTATTACTCACAGAGCTCAATATTGTGAGAGAAAAAATTGTAAGAGAGTCTTTGAGAAAACTTGTGGTTGAGTTTGATCTTAAAGCTTGTGATTCTTATTTATATGGGAATGCTTGTTCTTAAATATATTGTGTAAGTGTTCAATTATGTCTTCTCAATTCATAATTTATGTATCTACACATAGCATGAGTAGCTAAATCCACAACTAGGATTGTGGGAACCATGAAGAACTAACAAAGTAAAATAAGATAATTCACAATTCTTGGAAGGTATATATGCATGTATTAATTAACTCTCTTCATTTTGCATGTTTTCTAGTGGTGGCCAACATTAGAACCCGCCTAGCGCTACTGACTGGACCAAGGTAGTAATGAATAGGAAAAGAGATTAATTAATAGGATTCGATTGATGTGTTCTCGTCTAATCAACT
>JAPFFP010006214.1:0-17621 GCA_026153255.1 Solanum medicagineum
AACTGAAAAAGAATAAGACCAAGTAAGCTTCAACTTGGAATCCCGATGATTACACCTCAAGGTAAATCATACTTCACATTACGGGAGCCCGTTCCATTTCGGAGAAGCAACCCCCCTTACAGGACCTATCCCATTTTAGGGTAGATTTCATAATAAAGTGCACTAAATAGATCTACTAGTATAGCAAGGGCATAACATAATCCTATGTTAGCACATAGTTTGAAGAAAGGAGTATGGACCCTTGAAGATAGTCCATGCTGACATCCTATCCATCAGTCCTAAGTCTAATCCCTCTAAATAAATGAAATAATCATATCTTTAGTAACTTCTTATGAACATAGAATCAGAACATGAGTATCTCTTAAACATACTTGACCTCTAATGGTGAGCCTAACCTGAAACATGAGAATACATCATAATTATACATGAACCCTTCCTTTAACATGAATGGCTCACAAGAGGTAAAATCTTGAAAATAGGGCTTAACTTCATACTTGCATAATCATGGATAATTTTATGAATTTATAACATACTTGGTAGCCCATATTCATCATGAAGTCATGTGACTTGTAAATCATGTAAATAACTTGAGAATTCTTGACTTGACATTTCATTGACCACTTGGTGGTCACATATGAGAACATGTTTAAATCATGCAAAATGCAAGAGTATAGATCATCAAATAGTGAAATCAATGCGTCTTAAAGTGATGTAAATCAGTCCACCAACATCATGGTAAAACCCCATAATGGGTAACATGTAAATCATAGCAAAACTTTTCAATAGCTCATAGATTTCATAGCTTGAATCATGTATAGTCTCAATAGACAATATCAATTCATGGTATAATCTTGAAATATGTAAACATGCATAATAAATCTACATTTCATAAAACCCCAACAAAATTTATAATCAAAATCCATAATAAGAGATACCCATAGAAAATACCACTTGAAAATCTACAATTTTCATAACAAGAAGATCGGGCTCCATGGGTGAAAGGACCCAATGGATAAAATCCACATACCTAAATTTGGGGAATCCCTTGATGTAGACTTGAAGGAGACTTGAAGCTTGAATGAAGTTCTTGAGATTCAGAATTAAGCTTGAGACATTTGAATTTTGATGAAATATTTGGTTAAGTCTTGGATAGGTTTTTGAGAGGGTCTTGAGTGATATAGAGTTGAAAAATGGCTAAATGTAGGTGCTTTCACGCATAAGTGGGCATGGGGCTATGACTCCAAGGGCCTTGGGCCGAAGTGAAAAACTAAGAAAAATAATACACTGGTCTGCGTCAGGTCCATTACACAGACCCATCGTGCAGGCAACTCCAACCCTATTCCACGCTAGTGGCGCGTCACAACCAGGGCGCAGATGACTACTAGAAATCGAATTTTTGTGAAAATTATTTTTCGCTACAAGTCCTCTAAAATCTGGGTTATTTCCATTTTTCACTCAATTTTTCCCGCTGATCAAGAATATGAAGTCGGATTTTTAATATCGCACACAGTTTTTGAGATATATGGAAATTATAATTATGGGCATTTCCAAAGCACATTTTTTGGGCATTTCAATATCTTCCCGTTGGGAGCATTCATCCCTGAATGTCAAAGAAACGTACATAAGAGAAGTAATCATGAAGATTTTAGCCCGACATGAATTCAAGAACGCATTTAAACATCATTTTCAAAAATCTCAACATGAATGTCAAAAATTATCATGAACTTATCAACATAAACATGAATGCATGTAAAATGAATAAGGGCTGAAACTTAAGACTTGAAATCATATAGGGGACTTAAATTAGTATTTTTTTGGGATTGAGTGGAATGGAAGGGATATGGATATCTCTTTCTCACGGCTGCCTCGGCTTCCCATATGACACTCTCAACTTGTTGATTTCTCCAAAGAACCTTGACGAAAGCTACGTCTTTGTTTCTCAACCTATTCACTTCTCTATCCAAAATCTCCACCGGGACCTCCTCATAAATCAAATTATCTTCTACAACACCCACAATATCCAATGGCACTATCGCACTTGGGTTACCCACACACTTTCTCGACATGGACACATAGAAAACTAGATGTACCATGTCCATCACCATGGGCAACTCCAACTCATATGCAACCTTACCAATCCTCCTTAAAACTCTATAAGGACCCACCAACCTTGGACATAATTTCCCCATCTTACTAAATCGGACCACACCCTTCATGGGTGAGACCTTCAAATAGACCCAATCACCAACCTCAAACTCAACATTGCTTCTCCTCACATCGGAGTAGGACTTCTGTCTACTTTGGGTTGTTCTCAATCTTTCTGTTATCAACCTTACCTTTTCCAAGGTTTCCAACCAAATCCAGACCTAGCAAAGCCATTTTTCCAACTTCAAGCCACCCAACTGGGGACCTACAACGCCTACTTTACAGAGCATCAAAAGGAGTTATACCAATGTTTGAGTGGTAGCTATTGTTGTAAGAAAATTCAATGAGTTGAAGATGCTCATCCCAACCACCCTTACACTCCAAAACACAAGCTCTAAGAATATCCTTAAGAGTTTGGATAGTCTGCTCAGCTTAACCATCTGTTTGAGGGTAAAAGGCCATGCTAAGCTTAACCTTGGTACCAAGACCTTTTTGGAAAGACCTCCAAAAGTGAGAAGTGAATTGAGCACCACGATCCAAAATGATAGACAAGGGAACTCCATGCAATCTAACCAACTCATCTATATACAACTTGGCATAATCTTCAGCATAATAAGTAGTTTTGATCGGTAGGAAGTGAGCCAACTTTGTCATTCTATCCACAACAACCCAAATAGAATCAAAATGTTTCCTAGTCTTAGGCAACCCAAAAACAAAATTCATGTTGATTTCCTCCCACTTCCAAGTAGGAATCTCTATATCTTGGGCTAGGCCACCCGGCCTTTGATGTTCCGCGTTCACTTGTTGGCAATTGTGACATCCACATATGAACTTGGCAATGTCTCTCTTTGTACCACCCCGCTAATACACTTCTCTCATGATTCTATACATGTTTGTAGAATCGGGGTGAATGGAATATGATGAATTATGGGCTTCCTTCACAATCAAATCTTTCAAATCATACATATTTAGCACACATAATCTACCTTGGTACCTAAGGGAACCATCTCCCCATTGGGAGAAAACCTCGACCTTACCATCCCTCACCATGGTCTTCAACTCGAGCAACGCGGGCTCAAGATCTTGTTTTGCCTTTACCTCAAAGAAGACTTAGAACCATCAACAACCCTATTATCAACTTCATCCAACCTAACTCCCAATCTAGCCAACCAGCGGACCTCTCTAACCACCTCTTTATCACCATCATCAACATGAGCTAGACTACCCCTACATAGAGCATCGACCACAACATTAGCTTTTCTAGGTGGTAATGCATACTCATAATCTTTAAGGAGCTCTAACTACCTTCTTTGTCTCAAGTTAAGGTCTTTTTGGGTGAACACATATTGGAGACTTTTGTGGTTAGTAAACACATCAACATGAACCCCATACAAGTTGTGACGCCAAATGTTCAAAGCAAATACCACGACCGCCAATTCAAGATCATGGGTGGGATAATTTTTCTCATGCACCTTAAGTTGTATAGAGGCATATGCTATCATTTTACCACTTTTCATCAAAACACACCCCAAACCAATTATTGAAGCATCATAATGTACAACAAATCCTTCCAACCCTTCTGGTAGAGCCAAGATAGGAGCGGAGACAAGCTTATCTTTCAAAGTTTGGGAACGCTTTTTACACTCATCGGTCTACACAAATTTCACTTTTTTGAGTCAATTTAGTCATAGGAGAAGCAATAGAAGAGAAACCAGTCACAAACTTAAGGTAATAACCCGCCAAACCGAAGAAGCTTCTAATGTCTGATAAGTCAAAGGTCTAGGCCAATTTCTAATCATCTCCATTTTCTTTGGATCCACCTAAATACCATCACCCAACACGACATGTCCCAAAAATGCAACCTCTTTCAACTAAAACTCACTTTTCTCATATTTTACATACGATCTCTCCTCCCTCATGATTTGTAACACCACTCTCAAGTGATCCACATACTCCTCCTCACTATGGGAGTAAATCAAGTATCATGTAAATACCACCACAAACAAGTCGAAGTACGGTTTAAAGACCCTATTCATAAGATCCATAGATATATCCGCTAGTCAACCCAAAAGACATAACCACAAACTCAAAGCGCTTATACCTAGTCCGGAAAACTATTTTGGGAATGTCACACTCCCTCACTTTCACTTGGTGATACTTGGATCGAAGATCAATCTTAGAAAGGTGACTAGCCCCTTAAATTTGATCGAAAAGGTCATCAATCCTTGGTAGAGGGTACTTGTTCTTTATGGTGACTCTATTAAGTTGTTAGTAATCAATGCACATTCTAAAAGAACAATCATTATTATTCACAAATAACACTGGTGCACCCCAATGACTTGCTAGGCCTTATTAAACCCTGTTTCGACAAATCCCTCAATTTCTCTTTCAACTCCAACTTCACTGGTGCTATACGATAAGGGGGAACATAAATGGGTTGAGTATCGGGAAGGAGGTCTATACCAAAATCTATTTCCTTTTGGGAGGAACACCGGGAAGCTCATTGGGAAAGACATCAAAAAACTTATTAACCACAAGAACTAACTCAATAGGAAGGACTATGGACTCTACATCCCTAACCCTGACATGATGATAAAGACAACCTTTAGAAATCAACTTTTGGGCTTTAAGACTAGAAATGAATCTATCCTTGACCACCACATCATGACTTTCCCACTCAAGGGCAGGCTCATTAGGGAATTAGAATTTGATCCTATGGGTTCTACAATCAATAGAAGCATAATATGCATGCAACCAATACATCCCAAGAATGATATCAAAATATACCATATCTAATTTAACAAAATCACAAAGTAAGATTTTATGCAAAATGAACATGGGGCAATTTCTATAGACTCTTTTAGCAACAATGGACTCACCAATAGGAGTAGACACTTCATAAGGATCACACAACAATTCGGAACTAACATAAGTTTTTTGGCAATAAAAGGAGTAATAAAAGAAAGAGTGGCGGTAACAAAATCGGGTACCTCATCAACTCCTTGCCTCCGTTGAAGAGCATAGAATCAATTTTGCCTTAGACCATCTCCTTGATGATGTCCCCTTCCTCTTTCGCCCACATTAGCACTTTGGCCTTGAGGACGGCCATATCTACCTTTGGGTTGAGCATAAGGAAAATCAATAACCTTGTGGCCAACTTCACCATAACCGAAGCAAGAATTTGAATTTCTCAAACAACGACCACTATGATTCTTTACACACATCGGACATCTAGGCTTTACCATTCCTCCATTACCACCTTGGAACCTTTGATTAGGCACCCTATCACTGACAAACCTCTTGTTGGAAGCACCGGATGACCCTTGGTCTTGGAACTTGTGGCCTTGAGGAAACCAACCACCTTTAGAACCTTGGAACCCACCTTCCAATCGAGCCCTCTTGGACTCACCACTTCTTCTTTTTCTAAGATTTTCCCCCTCTATTTGATCGGTATATGTCATGAGGGAGGACAAGTCAATATCACCTATTAGCCTGGTAGTACGACACTCCTCATTAACTAAGTCGGATACACCCAATACAAATTTGTTCATCCTTGACCTTTGCTTAACAACTAATTGTGGGGCATACTCGGAGAGTTGGTTGAACTTGAAGACATACTCCCTCACACTCATAGATCCTTGCTTTAGATTCATAAATTTCATCATCTTCACCTCCCTTAGCTTAATAGGAAAGAATCGGTTAAGAAATGCTGCTTTGAACTCCTCTCACGGGATAGCATCACAATTCCCCTTCTTTATCTTTCATTCAGTGAAACATATTTGAGTCACCCCTTTGAGTTGGTAGGCCTCCAACTCCACTTTTTCCTCGAATTAACCCCAATAATGGACAACATCTTATATACCTCATCAATGAATTCTTAGGGATTTTCATCCACCTTGTACATATAGGACTCTGGTGGATTCATCCTACTAAAATACCTTACCTTTGAGGACGGAGTAGGAACATGAGGGGCTTTGGCCCCTTGGTTGATTTGGTTGGTCATAGCATGAGCCAACATTGTAATAGCATCACGAAATTCTTCTTGGCCTACCCCTCCTTCTTGAGGGGCTTGAGGAGCAGGAGGAGCCGGTTGCTCCCCAGGTTTACAAGCTCTTCTTCCTCTTGGAATCGGCATGATCTAGAATAGCAAATAACATTCGTTGGGGAAAAGCCTTGCCTCAACTTCTATAGCGCGACATAGGTCATGAAGAAGCGAAACATTTCCTAAAATGTCTCATAGTCTCTTGCTCATAGTTGTGGTGCACTTCACAACCATGAACAAGACTCTAATCGACACAGTGTGTATGATTCTGAGGACTACTAACAACCTAGTACTCTGATACCAAGTTTATCAAGACCCAGGCCTAAGGCCTAGATGTGGCACGAAGAATGGGAACCCGAAGAGATAAACAACTACAAGAGATAATATAATACGGAAGCGGGACTAAGGGAACTCTTTGATAATCATAAAGCATAAAGAGTCAAGCTTGTAACATAAATACATCGTCATATTCCAACACCTCTAATCATAGAATGGAGCGCGGTCCAAGACACTCTCCGGGCTCACCCTTATAATGTCAAATATTCAACATCTAGAAGTTTTAGAAATAGAAAGAGAAAATAGATAGTATCCCCATACTTGAGAACTCACCAAGCTTATCTTCGAATAATCTCACTAGCCACCCAGAGGATGATCAAGAGAAGCTTCGGTCTCTACATGGTGATGTCATATAGGCATAAAGTATACATTAGTAGGTTTGAATGTACTAAGTATGTAGGATGCAATGCAACAAGATATAAGCCAATATAGACAAAATGCATAGTAATAGGCAATAGATAAACATAATCTCAATATGACATGCACGATCAATTTTTGAAGTAAAACATGTTTGTAAATCATTCAACTTGCATAGAACATAATACATTTGTGGGAAGAGACCTTAACTGACAAATAATAATACCAAGCGAGCTACAACTTAGAATCTTGATGATTATAATTCACCTTATGGGAGCCCATCCCATTTTGGAGATGTAACCCCCTTACAGGAACTTGTCCCATTTCGAGGTGGATTTCATGATAAAGTGCACTAAATGGATCCACAAGTATAGCAAGGGTATAACATAATCCTATGTTGGCACATAGTTAGAGGAAAGGAGTATTAACCCTTAAAGATAGTCCACGCCGACATCCAATCCATCAGTGCTAAGTCTAATCCCACGGAATACTTAAAATAATAATTTCTTTAGTAACACCTAATGAATATAGAATGATAACATGAGTAGCTCTTAAAGAAACTTTACCCCTAATGGTGAGCCTAACTTGAAATATGAGAATACTCATACATGAACTCTTGCTTTAGCATAAATAGCTCACAAGAGGTAAATCTTGAAAATAGAGCTCAATTTCATACTTGCATAATCATAGATAATTTCATGTATTCATAACATACTTGATGGCCCATATTCATCATGAAGTTATTTGACTTGTAAAACAAGTAAATAACTTAAGAATTCTTGACTTGACATTTCATTGAACACTTGGTGCATACATATGAGAACATGTTTAAATCATGCAAAATGCAAGAGTATAGATCATGAAATAATGAAATCATTGCATCTTAAAGTCACGTAAATCAGCTCACCAACATCATAGTAAAATCCCATCATGGGTAAGTTGTAAATAGTATCAGACCTTCACAATAGCTTATAGATTTCATAACTTGACTCATGTATAATATTAATAGACAACATCAATTCATGGTATAAGCTTGAAATAGGTAAACATGCATAATAAATCAGCATTTTATAAAACTCGAATGCACCGGCCATCTTTATAGACCTAATGAATACGGTCTTCAAACCTTACCTTGATTTCTTTGTTGTGGTCTTCATTGAAGATATATTGGTCTATTCACATAGTAGGGAGGAGAATATGAGGCATTTGAGGGTTGTGTTGCAAAGATTGAGAGAGGGGAAATTGTATGTCAAATATGAAAAGTATGAACTTTGGTTGAAGGAGGTTGTATTCTTGGGTCATGTGGTGTTGGGGGATGGTATTAAGGTGGATCCGAAGAAAACAGATGTGATTAGAAATTGGCCTAGACCATTGACCCCATCGAACATTAGGAGTTTCTTGGGCCTTGCGAGTTACTATATATGGTTTGTGAATGGGTTCTCTTCCATTTATTCCCCTATGACATGATTGACTCAAAAGAAGGTTAAGTTTATGTGGACCGACGAATGTGAAAGAAGCTTCCAAACATTGAAACATAAGCTTGTGTCCATCCTTATATTATCACTACTAGATGGACTTGAGGGATTTGTGTTGTGTTGTGATGCTTCGAGAGTGGGTTTGGGTTGTGTGTTAATGCAAAAAGGTAAGGGCATAGCTTATGCTTGTAGACAACTCAAGGTACATGAAAGTAACTACCCTACCCATGATTTAGAATTTGTCGCATTTGTGTTTGCATTAAAGATTTGGCGTCACTACTTATACGGGGTGCATGTGGATGTGTTAACCGATCATAAGATCCTCCAATATGTCTTCACTCAAAAAGATCTCAACTTGAAGCAAAGGAGATCTTTAGAACTTCTTAAAGACTATGCTATGAGTGTGCACTATCATCTGGGTAAGGCAAATGTTATGGCGGATGCTTTGAGTAGGGTTTCTATGGGTAGGCTAACTCATGTTGAAGGTGGTGATAAGGAAATGACTAGGGAGGTGCATCAATTGGCTAGATTGGGGGTTAGGCTGGAAGAGGTTGGTGATGATGGTGTTATTGTTATTCATAGGTCTAAGTCTTCATTGGTTTATGAGGTGATAGCAAAACAACATCTTGACTCCTCCTTACTTGAATTGAAGGCCTTAGTGAAAGAGGGCAAAGTAGAGGTTTTCTCCCAAGGGAGAGATGGGGCCCTTAGGTACCAAGGTAGGTTTTGTGTGCCTTGTGTTGATGGTTTGAGGGAGAAGATCCTTGATGAGGCCCATAATTCTTCTTATTCCATCCACCCCGGTTCCACAAAAATATATAGAGACTTGAGGGATGTGTATTGTTGGGTAGGCATGAAGAGGGACATTGCCAAAATTCGTTTTCGATTGCCATAGTTGTCAACAAGCCAAAGCCAAACATCAAAGGCTGAGTGGCCTAACACAAGACATAGAGATTCCTACATAGAATTAGGAGGTAATTAATGTGGATTTTGTGGTTCGGTTGCCCAAAACTAGGAAAGGTTTTGACTTTATTTGGTTGGTGCGTGATAAGATGATGAAATCGCACTCACATTCTACCGATTAAGACTACATATTGCGCTGAATAGTATTCAAGGTTGTACGTCCATGAGTTAGTAAAGTTAGTTCCTTTGTCCATCATATCAAAATGTGATGCACAATTCACTTCACACTTTTGGAGGTCTTTTCAAAGGGGTCTTGGTATAAAAGTTCACCTTAGTATGGCCTTTCGCCCTCAAACGGATAGCCAAGCCAAAAGAACCATTCAAACCCTTGAATATATGCTTAGGGCATGTGTATTGCATTTGAGGGGTAGTGGGGATGATGATTGAGTTTGCCTACAACAATAGCTATCACTCTAACATCGGTATGACTCCTTTTGAGGATCTTTATGGAGGACATTGTAGATCACCGGTTGGTTGGTTTGAGGTTAGAGAGGTGGATTTATTGTGACCGTATCTACTTATGGATGCTCTTGAGAAGGTTAGGATGATTAGGGAAAGGTTGAAAATAGCCCAAAGTTGTCAAAAATTCTATGTCGATGTGAGATGAGGAGACCTTGAATTCAAAGTGGGTGATTGGGTCTATTTGAAAGTTTCTCCAACGAAATGTGTGGTACGTTGAAAGTTGAGTCCAAGATATGTTGGTCCTTATGTGGTGATAAAGAGGGTTGGCAACGTAGCTTATGAGTTGAAGTTGCCTAGTGAAATGAACTTGGTTCATCTGGTAATCCATGTCTCTATGTTGAGAAAATATGTTGGTAATCCTAATACGATTGTGCCTCTTGATGTAGTGGATGTTGTTTAGGATAAATTAACTTATGAGGCGACTCCAGTTCAGATTTTGGATAGGCAAGGGATGAAATTGAAGAACAAGGAGGTGGCATCCGTTAACGTCCTTTTGAGGAACCAACAATTCGAAAGTGCTACATGGGAGGCCGAAGCGAACATGAAAAAGCAGTATCCTTATCTTTTCTACCCCACTCAAGCCTAAGGTACTAATTCTAAGTCCCCTATGTGACTTCAAGTCCTGTATTTCAGCCCCTATCTCATTCATATGTATTCATTTTTAAGTTGGCAAATTTATGATAATTTTACACTTATGTTGAGATTTTTAAAATGGTGTTTTAAATATAATGTTGCATTCTTGTTGGGGCTAATTTATTTATAATCACTCTTGTCTTGTATGTCTCTTTTACGTTCGGGGGCAAATGTTCCCAAGGGGGAGATATTGAAACGACCCCAAAAAGTGCTCGAACATGTGCCTCAGAATGCTCAAAATTTTAAATTCCATATATCTCAAAATCCGTACTCGATATCGAAAATCCGACTTCATATTATTCAGGGGGTCAAAATTAGGGGGAAAAGGGTCTAATCCCGATTTTAGGGCAATCGAAGCGCAATTTCAAATTTTCAAAATTTCAATTTCCAAAATCAGTCCGTGACGCACAACTGTCACGGACATGCGTAAACTTGGTCTCCGCGACAGATCCGCGACGCGGACTTGTGTAGTTTCTGCTAGTTATTTTACTATGCGGGTCCAAGACTTTTAGGTCTTGGGCCTAAGTGTTCCCAAACGTGTTTTTATCTATACTTAGCCGTATTTCACCCTCATATCATCCTAAACACTCCCCAATACTCACTCAAACACTAGGCCATATTTTCACTCTCAAATTCAAGTCTCACACCCTCATCTGGAACTAACGTTTTCCTTCAAGGTTCTTCTTCAATCTTCAAGTCTCCATCCACTAAGTTCATCTCCAAGCTAAGATATATGGTTTCTTTCATGGGTTCCTTTCACCCATGATACCCAAGTCTCCTTTCACTCAAATTTGCATGATTTAAAGTTGATTTTCAAATGGTTCTTGCATATTATGAAATTCACTGCACACTATGATAAAGCTATGTGAAATTATGACTGTTTTGCTATGTTTTGAGCTTTGAGTCTTGGATCTATTATAAGATTTGAGGAGGGGTTTTGATGTATATTGCTTGAGGGTGTTGCAAGGTGTTGATTGATGGTTTTACAATGGATTTTCTTGCATGATTTTATCTCTAAATTGTGAGGTCTTATACCCCCATTTTACACCCTTATAAGTGCTTGATAAAATGTCCTGATGTGGTTTTTTGAAGAATTGAAGGTCCAAAGTATGAGATATGATATGAATAATGTTATGATGATGAAATGATCCTACATATGTGATGAATTCTATATAAAGTGTTGCATTAGACCATTCCCAATCCGGGGGGACCAACAACCCAGATAACCTAGATGGGGGTTCATACTCATCAACCTAGTGAGGGGTTTGTACTTCACCAACAGGGTGATGGGGTGGCATCATCATCAACCTAGATGGGGATTTGTACTTATAAACCTAGTTAGGGGTATGTACCTCACCACCTAAGTGATGGGTTGGCATTATCATCAACCTACCAAGGGGTTTGTAATCTTGAAAGCTAGATTGGTCTCTTCTACACATATGATATCCGATATGAGCATGACTTACATACGCATGTTTTACTTATACATTGATCATACATGCCATATTGTTATGCTATGCCTATTGACTATCATTATGCATTTTTATTATGATGCCTATCTCTTGTTGTAATGCATCCTACATACTTAGTACATTCAAATGTACTAACGCATACTCTTGTCTACATGATAACACCATATAGGAATTGAAGCCCAAGTTGACCATCCTCCTCCACGTGGCTAGTTCAGTACTATTCAAGCTAGTTGGTAAGTCCTCCACTTCGGGGACCTTAGTCTATTTTGCTCTTATTATGTATTGAGACATTCTTCATTATTGTCTATTTTGACTATAAGGGTGAACCCGGTTGCTTTGTCTTGGCTACTGCTCTTATCTATGTATTAGAGGTTCGTGTTGGACATATTATGTATCTATGATATGAGTTTGACTCTTGTCTCTTGATTATGATATTATGCAAGCTTTGTCCTTAGTTCCTTTGCCCTTACTCTTACACTTTATGTATTTATATGATTCTGTGACTAATGATGTGCAATGATAAGTTAAGAGGCTCTTTTGGGGTTCCTTCGGGCTCCCCATTCGCCGTGTCACATCTAGGCCCAAGGGTTGGGTCATAACATTAGAAAAACCTTAGAAAAGTTTTTCAAAAATTAAAAATTACCAAAATATAGTGAGCAGGCGCGCCCCTGGTGCTATGTGGCCAGGGCATGCCATTGTCTTATTTCATGCAGTATTTTTTAGTCCGGTCCAAGGCATTTGGGTCTTGGGCCTAAGACTTCTCATACGTGAAAATACCTATACTTAACCATATTTCACCTTCACATCACATAAGACATTCCCTAAAACCCTCTCAAACATTTAGACTATTATTTCACTCAAAATCAAGTGTCAAAATCTCTTCAGATCTTAAGGGATTCATTCAAGCTTCAAGTCTCCATTTCCAATCTTCTTCAAGGATTCTCCAAAGTCAAGGTATGTGGATTTCAACCATTGGGTCCTTTCACCCATGGTGCCCAAGCTTCCTTTTTACCTAAATTGCACGATTTAAAGTTCATTTACTCATGGGTCTTAATTATTATGAATTTTACTACACACTATGTTGGGGTCTCATTGTGATTGTTTTAGCAAGTTTTGAGCTTTGAATCTAAGATCTATTATGAGATATCATGAACGGCTTTGATACATATTGTTTGAGGGTTTCACCAAGTATATATTGATGGTTTTATATTGAATTTTGTAGTATGATTCCACTCTTAAATTGCATGGTTTTACACTAGCATTACATATCTGCCAAGTGTATGAAAAATGTCCAGATTATGTATCTAGAGTTTTTGAAGTCCTAATACATAGCATATGAGTTGAATGACCATATGATGATGAAAGGAATGTATATCTATGGAATATTGCTCTATAGTGTTGTGAGATGATCACTTTAATGGAGGGTGTGATGTTGATTAACCTAATTGAGGGATTGATACCTCATTAACCTAATTGAGGTGTTGATACCTCATTAACCTAATTGAGGGGTTGATACCTTATTAACCCAATTGAGGGGTTGATACCTCGATAACCCAATTCAGGGGTTAATACCTCATTAACCTAACTGAGGGGTTAATACGTCAATCACATAGATTTGGAAGGTGGTACATTCGATAACCATGTCGAGGAGTTTGTACCTTGTCAATAAATTGAGGGGTTTGTACCACAATCACCAAGGGTGGTAGGGTGAGATGATCTACCAACCAATCAAGGGGTTTGTAACTTGACAAACTATGTACTCTATAATGATGGTCTCTTCTTACATATGTATTATGATCTATGTAAGCATGATTTACTTCCAGCATCTTATATGCATGCCGTATTGTCATATGTTACTCATTTGCTTATGCATTTCGATTATGATGCTTATCTCTTGTTGCATTGGATCCTACATACATAGTACATTCAAATGTACTAACACATACTCTATGCTTACATGATATTACCATGTAGGAACCGGAGTTCCTTTTGGTCATCCTCCTCCTCTACGTGGCTAGTGGTTCCTATTTAAGTTAGTTGGTGTGCCCTCCATTCTGAGGACAATGTCTATGTTCTTATGCTTTGTATTAAAGACTTTCTTTCTTTATGGTATACTTTGACTATGAGGGTGAGCCTGGTTGCTTGTCTTGGCCCCTGCTAAGTTCTACGCTAGAGGTGTTATTGGACAAGTTATGTATTATGCTTGAGCTTTGACTCACTTATGTTATTCAAGTATTTTAACTGTTTCCCTTAGTCCTAATTTCCTTTGTTTACATTTCTTATGTTGTTCTATTTTGCTTTTGCAACCAAAGATGTGTTTACAATGTGCTAAGAGCTTCTTTGGGGTTCCTTCGGGTTCCCCATTTGCTGTGTCACGTCTATGACCTATTTTGGGTCATGACAAACTTGGTATCAGAGCACTCTGTTGTTAGGTCCTCGGTGTCCAACACACTGTATCGATTAGAGTCTTGTTCATGGTTGTGTTCTGCACCACAACTATGAGCAAGAAGCTATGAGATGTTTTAAGAAATGTTTCCCTTTTTCATGGTCAATGTCGTGATACAAAGTTTAGATAATGTTATACCCTCCAAATGATTGTCTTTGATATGTGGTCAATGTCGTGATATAAAGTTTAGATAATGTTATACCCTTCTCAATGGAAGGAGGAGAAGGGAAACAATAATGTGGTACTATGGGAGGAGTTTAAGGTGTCTTTTGTTAACAGGTCTACCCTATTGAGCTTGGGGAGGCCAAGATGGTTCAATTCATGTATTTGAAGTAAGGGTTAATGAGTGTGGGGGGGCATGCCCTCAATTTTAACCAACTTTCTAAATATGCTCCCCAATTGGTGGCCGATCCAAGGTCTAGGATGAACAAGCTCATGATGGGTGTATCCAATTTAGTAAGTGAGGAATGGCAGTCTGCTACGTTGATAAGTGACATGGATTTGTCCTGCCTAATGACATATGCTGAACAATTAGAGGAGGAAAAGATGAGAAAGAGAAGGGGTGAAGAGGCTAAGAGAGCCCGTTTTGAAGGAAAGTTCGAAAGTCCCAAAAATAGAGATGATGCTATGTGTCCAACATGTGGTAAGGTTCATAGAGGCCTAAGTTTGAAGGACACCAATGCTTGTTTCTGTGGTGGTGAAGAGGGGCATAACAAGACATATTGTCCTCGTAAGCAAGACAAGGGTGAAAATATTCATCCTCAAGGTGGTGCCCCAAGCCACAATCGGTTCTATGCTCTTCAAAAAAGGCAAAGAGGGGATGATGTGCCCGATGATGCTACCAATAAGTTAGAGGTTTTCCTTGATTTTATTATGAATACTTTGATGGTTTTGAGAGTCATTATTTCTTTCATTATTCCTTTTGTTGCTACAAAAGATTTGATTATGTGAGTCTATTGGTGCTAGTAAGGCTTATAAGGGTTGCTCCATGCCCTTATTGCTTAAAATCTTATCTTGTGATCTTGGTTGAATTTGGTTTGATGGGTTGGAGGTCTTGAGGTGGTTTGACTATATGCATATCATACTTCCAATGAGTGTAGGACCCATAAGGTTGTAATATGATGGATAAGGATGGATGATCTATTAGGCCAACTACAATGGGCTAGTCACTTCTCTAAGATTGATTTGTGGTTCGAGTTTTGTCCCCGAGTGAGGATGAGGTTACGACATATTCCTAGGTGTCTTTTGAGCTAGCAGTGAGCATTTGAGTATTGGTGGAGTTATTTGGTTGACTTATGCACGGACTATGTTTATGGGTTTCATGAATAGGTTCTTAAAACCCTACCTTGATGTGTTGAGGTGGCCTCTAGTTTTGGAGCATTGATTAATTTAGAGCTTTTGGACCATTTGGGGGTAGTGTTGCAAGTCTTGGGGGATGAGGTTGTTTGCAAAATGTGATAGGCATGAGTTGAGGGGAACAAGAAGGTGGTTAAAACTCTTTAAGGATTATGATATGAGTGTGCATAATTTACCCCAGTAAGACTAGTGTTGTAGTTGGTGCTCTAAGTAGCCTAGCATATGTTGATGAAGATGGCAAAAGGGGTGACTAGAGAGGTCTATCGGTTGGTTAGAGTGGGGGTTAGGTTGAAGGAAGCTAAGCATGGTGGTATAGTGTTCTTGATTGCTCCAAATCTTCTTTGGTTGAAGAGGTCTAGTTTAAGAAAGGGATTGATACCACCTTATTAGAGTTTGAAGTTTTGGGTGGAAGGATGGTATAGTGGAGGTTGTCTCCCAAGGGAGAGATGGTGGTTTAAGGCATCAAGTGGGCTATATGTGTTTGAGGTTGACAATAGGGTTAAGATTAGGTGTGACTCCTTATAAGGTGTAGTGAAATACTGGTGAGGTTGCATGCAAATGGGAATTGCCTATGGATATGGATATGGCTCATCCGATTCCTCATGCTTCTAGGTTGAGGGATGTGTTGGTGACTCTAGTGCTATAGAAATCTTTGAGGCCATGGGTGTTGTGATGGATAAGTTAGCTTAGGAGAAGTTCCTAGTGGAGGCATTGGCTGGATAGGTGGAGAAGTTGATTGATAGGAGGTAGTTCGTCAAGGCCCTTTGGAGGAATCGTCAAGTCGAAAGTGTTCCGCAGGGAGACGGAGCGGGCATGGAGAAATAATATTTGTATCTCTTTCATTCTACTCAAGCTTGTTATAGGGCGTCAAGTCTTTCTTCCATGGTTCCAAGTAAAAAGTCTCATCCCCCATGTATTTGCATGTATTCATGTTTATATTGACAAGTTCATATTGATTTTGACACTTATATTGAGGTTTTTGAAAATGATGTTTAGGTGCATTCTTGCATTCTTGTGTGGGCTGAAATGATCTTCTTTATTTCTCTTATATGCGTTTCTTTGACATTCAGGGAAGGCTATTTCCAAGGGGGAGATATTGAAACGACCCAACAAAAAAGTAAGTGCCTGAAAATGTCTCGGAAGTGCCCGAAATTGTAATTTCCATATATCTCAAAATCTATGCATAATATTTAAAATCCGACTTTATATTCTTGATCAGGGGGTCAAATTCAATGGGCAATGTGTATAACCCCAATTTTAGAGCAACTGTAGTGACTTTCAAAAGTTCAAAGTGAGCAAAAAACAGTGAGCAGGAGCACCCCTGGCGCGACGCAGCCAGGGTGCATCAGCGTGTTATTTCATGTAGTTTTTTTAGTCCGATCCAATGATTTTGGGTCTAGGGCTTAAGCCTTCCCATATGTGAAAATACCCATACTTATCCATATTTCAACTTCATATAACACAAGAAATTCCCCAAAAACCTCTCAAATATTTAGACTATTATTTCACTCAAAATCAAGTGTTCAAATCTTTTCCGGATCTTAATGAATTCATTCAAGCTTCAACTCTCCATTTCCAATCTTTTTGAAGGATTCTCCAAAGTCAAGGTGTGTGGGTTCAACCATTGGGTCCTTTCAACTATGGTGCCCAAGCTTCCTTTTTACCTAAATTGCATGATTTAAAATTGATTTACTCGTGGGTTTTACTTATTATGAATTTTGCTGCACACTATGTTGGAGTCTCATGAAGTTGTGATTGTTTTAACATGTTTTACCTATGAATCTAATATCTACTGTGATATTTGATGTAGGGTTTTGATGTATATTGTTTCAGGGGTTACCAAGTATCTTTTGATGGTTTTACATTGAATTTTGTAGCATGATTCCACTCTTGAATTGCATGGTTTTACACTAGCATTACACATCTGCCAAGTG